>OX463766.1:15100164-15396250 GCA_949825005.1 Gasteruption jaculator | reverse complement strand
ATTTTCAAACTATACCGATTCGTTCAATAACAAAAATTCAATACCCTTGAACAAAAAAATAACGTGGCAGTGCAATTTTTTCAATTACTAAGAAATTATGAAAATAACGTCATATTGTAGCTAATGTGTATGACTTCCCGGGTCGAAAGACAATCGCGGAAAAACAGAAGTGCACTGGGATGAACACAAGGGGTTCCCCTGTTTCTTCCGGTTCGTTATAATGTAACAATACTCGTACGAAGACTCGAAGAAAGCCACTATAAATATCAGCTGGCTGATGGAGCAAAAGTATATCAATCTTCGATCAGTCTGTAACCAAGTCACATCTTTACCGGTGTCTGGAAGAAAAAAGTAAGTTTCTGCATTTATTAAAATTCTTTCCAATATATATTTTTAATATTATTTATTATTGATATTATTTCTGTATTTATTAATACTGAATAAATTCTTTTTAAAAAAATAAAAAAACAAAAAGATAATTATTTTATACAACAAAATTTTTAATTTTTAACTACATCCTGACTTAAAATCTTTTTACTCACTGACCATAATTTAAAAAAAAAACACTCTTACTTATTTACTTACCAAAAAATATTTTATTTTATCATTCGACTACATTCACTTATTTTATAAATATTGACACTCTAAATATTGATATTGTCATTAGTCACTTTTACAAAAATTCGTTACTATCAATGTTGTGTTCTTTGTAAGAAACACTATTGTTAATTAATGTATAAATTATTTATTTATTTATTCATAATTTTTGTTAAAACTTTTATAATCACATAACACTGAATAAATTCATTACTTATTATGACACCAACGTGGTGCCACCGGCGCTTGCCCGATAGTATTCGCATGGCACCAACGTGGTGCCATCGGACGGCATAGTGTTAATATTTAAATAACTGTTATCACTGTTACTAAAATTCTCAAAGTTTCGAGAAAAAAAAAATAACCATTCGAGTTGGAAACTAATTCTGAAGAATTAGTAAAAATCGATCATAAATAGAATTTTCTTTCAAACGTAAAATTATTAACAAAAATATAATTACATAAATATTGAACTGTCAAAGATTATAAAAACATAGTACACGAAACAAAATAAATTTTAAATTTCCCATTTTAATGCTCTTTTTTTGACTGATTTGATATTAAAAATTCCAAAAAACAATATATTCAGACAAAAGACGTCTGACGTCGAAGAAAAAATAATAATATACTCTATAATATTGTTATTAATAATAATATCTTTGTGTTTCCTTCTTTTTTTTTTCAACAGATCAAATTCGTATCCGAAGAACGAAGAAATCGCTAATACCAAAATGATGAAAAGCAACTTCCTGGTCTTCTTGTTAGTCGTGGCGTTCATTCAAACTGCATTTGCAAATGAAGAATCTGTAGTGGAAGTAAGTGACACTAACAATTGGGGTTATCATTTGCCAATTTTAGTTTGAGAATCTATCCACTAATTTCGAATTTGCGATTTTCTAGGTCCCACAGGAGGAGCTTCTGGGACGCGAGAAACGCAGTCCCAGCAGATGGACCAGATTCCGCAACAAGGTAACTGGAGCTGTGAAGAAAATTCCAATCGGTGCCGCTGTATCCATTCCAGTGGGTTAATTCTTCTCTGAAACACCAACATTTTTTCCCTTAAAATATGTGCCATATTTATAACGAGTAGTACCATGAAACAAAAAAAAATGTATGCAAATGTAACAATTATCTGGATTAATGCGATACGTATTTCAATCCTAACAAACAGTCCAATATTGTGCTAGAATAAAATTTAAAAAATCAAATTGGAATATTTATGATATTTAACAATAAACGATTTCGACGAAAATAATTTGAAATTTTGGTATTATAAAATTTGCAATTCTTAAGAAATTTTATAATTCGGAAGAAACATTAAATTCGAGATAAATTTGAAATACGGAATAATTTCGAATTTTAAATCGGATTTGGATTTTTCAATAAAATTTATAATTTACTGGAATTAATTTACTGGAATTAAATTTTCCAACAAATTTGAAATTCAGAGACATCCTTAAATTCCAGATATATTTGATATTAGAATAAATTTGAATTTTCAGTCAAATTTGGATTTTTCAATAAACTTTGCAGCTTCAGAAAATTAAAATTTCCAATAAATCTGAAACTCAGAAGTAACCTTAAATTCGAGATAAATTTGATATTCGGAATAAATTTGAATTTTAAGTTTTGAATTTTTCAAGAAAACTTGCAATTTCAGAAAACCTAAATTTTCAATAAATTCGAAATTCGGGATTCAATTCTAATCGAACTGTTATAAAGACGTTATTTTTTGTTATATATTAATTTTTTTTTAAATTAGAATTATTTTCACATTTGTACAGAAAGTTAACATTTTTCTTATTCGATGTTTCGATAATTTTCCTAAAATCAGTAACCGAAGGAACGAGAAAATTTTTGGAATCGTTTCAAAGAAATTCGGGAATCTTGTGTTAGGAAAAAATAAGGAAATAAGAACATCGCATTTATTTTATTACATTTGTTTTATTATTTTGCGTCACGTGGCAGTCAATAATCAAAAAACCTTACCATATATATACGAAAATGATCAATATGTTTTTTTATTCTTGAAATTCCAAATATCTATTACTTTACCAATTGTTCGCTAATTTTTCATTTCCGTCCAACTAAAATATGTTTTTTTTATACACTTTACTAATTAACTCTACACACGATCGTCATATACGGAGCAGCTTTTTAATTACCAGAGCCACAAAGATTAGCTGACATATTATTATTATTAGAGTCAATATAGACTTACGAGCATTGTTATCATACATGCATACAATTAGAACCGAGTGGATTAATAATCGAGTTACATTTGTTCGTTTCTTAGAGAAAAACGAAGATACTCGCTTCGTTTGCACTCTCATAACACACTTACAGTAAGCAGTCTGCGAAAAAAAATAATATAATTATAGCATTTGTTTTATTAGAATAAAATTTACAGAAGTAGAAAGCTACGATGGACTAATTCGTTCGACTTTACACAGGAATTAAAAAAAAAAATTGCGTTAATTAATACATATATTAGGGACAAATCCTCCACTGACTAGAAAATGACGTAATGCAGATGACAGTTACCTAACGAGCTAAACAATATAAAGAAAATACAAAAGGAAAAGTGGAAGGGGAGGGAAAAAGTGTATTTCGAGCAGATAATGGACCAGACCATCACCATAAATAATACTACGTTTTTCTTTTATCTCTAGAGGGCGACGGTAAATTTTACTATTCCGTGACAATCATTATTATTATTATTATTTTTTTTTTCAATTCTCGAACGACTGGAAGCCACTGTAAATTTTACCACAGTTTGTGCAATATCGTAGAGCAGGATTGTTGCAACGTGATTAGTAAAATTTGCCATCTTTTTTCCTCGTGATTTCGCAAACTTAATTTGAAAGGAGACAGAGCAAAAAAACCCTTGACTGAAGTACAAAGACTATGAAAAGGTCGGAAGTCACTGGAGGAGATGCAAAACAGAAATACAAAACCGACCAAAATTAGGACGAATGGTCTGTTATGCATTCCACGATCGTTTGATTAATTTATTTATATATATATATATATATCTATCTATCTATCTATATGCATGGAATCGTGTGTGTGTATATATATAAATAAATGAAATCTTAAAAGTCGTCTTATTAATTATACATTACAATAACAATTATGCTAATTGTGAGGACACTTAAGACAAGTGATAGTCAGGCGATGGTTCTGCTACCGATTCGGTAGTGAACAAGGGGTTTGGGAACTCTGGCGGATGTGGCAGTGGTCCGGCAGTCTTTGGCTGACGTCTGTACGCCATAAGCCAGCAAGACACAGCAATAGCTACAGCAACTAGTGCCAAAAGTGCTGTGATAACCAGTGCTATGATAAAGCCGACCATAGAGACACATATGTCTTCTACACGTTGAGCCGAAGGTGCTGAAATTTACAAAAAAAATATTTTTTAATATGTATTTGGAAACAGGCTTAAAAATATTTATTGACAATTGGTACTCGAGAGACGACCCAGGGTCGTTGGTTTTAAATAACCATTTTTTCAATCTCGAGTACAGACGGTTAATAAATGTATGCTCACCAAAAATAATTATTTATATTTGTTTCCGGTGAAATCCAATTTTTTTTATTTTATTTTTAATACTAAGATTTTTAAAAATCGCGTTTTTGCTAAATTTTTGCCTTAATGTGGATAAATACACTACCGGTCAAAAGTTTGGGTCCACTTCACAATGTTAATGAAATATGCAAGTGGACCCAAACTTTTGACCGGTAGTGTATTGAGATTTGTTTCCGCGAGAAATCGAATTTCTTTTATTTTATTTTTAATACTAAGATTTTTAAAAATCGCATTTTTGCTAAATTTTTGCCTTAATGTGGATAAATACACTACCGGTCAAAAGTTTGGGTCCACTTCACAATGTTAATGAAATATGCAAGTGGACCCAAACTTTTGACCGGTAGTGTATTGAGATTTGTTTCCACGAGAAATCGAATTTCTTTTATTTTATTTTTAATACTAAGATTTTTAAAAATCGCGTTTTTGGTAAATTTCTGCCTTGATGTGGATAAATATTTAGATTTGTTTCCACTGAAATCGGATTTCTGTTATTTCAATTTCAATATTAACACTATGCCGTCCGGTGGCACCACGTTGGTGTCGTGCATAAAGATTTATACCGGCGCCAAGCGAAAGAATCCCGATCAGACGCGCGGACGGCATAGTGTTATGATATTTAAAAATCGCTTTTTGCCTTAATCTGGAGTTTTTTGAAATTTTGGAGGAGGGAATTTTTCGACTGTAAATCCTGAAAATTTCAGGAACCTTAATTTTTCCATTAAGGAACTTTTCAAACTATTCATATTTCTATTAAAAATTCACAATTATTTACAGAACCGAGGAATTTTTGCTTAGAAAAGGATCGATATGAGGTTTTTGGACGTTAGGTGGCCTCAAATTTGCCTTTTTTTTCAGTTGAAAATTTGGCCATTCCCGGAATTCGAGGAGTTCGTGCAATTTAGATTTGTTTCTTAGCGTTTCTTGTAATTTTCAAAGTTTGTATAAAAATTCTTACATTCGACTGGATCTGCTGTATATCTTTCCTCCCTTCTTTCCAGAGTAAATATTAGATTCGACGACACCGTGATCTCTTCTCGAAGTTGTCCCTCGAAACTGTCCGATGTACTCAGAGCAGTTTCGTTGGGTTCGGATCCTACGTCCCTACGACGTCGTCCAAAGGCGTCGTAGCCACGACAATTTACCTAAAATTATTGAAATTTTCAAAAACGCGAAATCCAAATTTTCAATCATTATTATTCTCATCATTATCTTAGAGAGAATTGCGTCCTTCTTGTCCTAGAATTTAAAAATGTGACATCACTTACGGGTTGACACCTTCCAAAGCAAACGCGGATGTTACATTGGAATCGAATATTGTCGCTGCTGGGGAACTTGAAAGCGTTGAAACTGGCCATGAGTGCCTGGGAATTGCGATCTTGCTGCCATTCTCCAAAAATCGTCGGATCCGTGGCGCAGCCATTCTCGTCCGTCACTATGTACTCGTTCTCCGTGTTCTTGTCTTCCATAGTCTTGGCCACGCAATTCCGCGCGAAGCCACCATAGATACCTGGCGATTTCAAAAAATAATCATCGTTAATTCCCGCGCAATTGCTTCAGCCCGAACCGCATCGTTCTATAGAATACCCACTCGAAGGCTGCACTTCGACCTGGAGCATCAGATTGTCGCCGATCTCAGCCGAGCTGATCTCGTTTCCCGTCTGAGTGACGATTCTCATGAAACAGGTTGGCGGTGGTCCTGTGTTTGCAATAGTTCCAGCAGTTGTCAGCATAGAAACGTTGAATCCAAGTACGACGTTTTGTTCGCCAGTTTGATAGATGCATTTGATGGTGTAAGCCTGCGCATTCTGGGTCACCAGTTTGGGGTGTTTCTGAATGACCAAATTGAACTCGGCGATGCCCTAGAACCCAAGGAATTCCGCGTTGCAGTTTGACATTTCGTATAAATTATTTAACGCTATTTTTATGCCCCTAATTATACGCAATCAAAAATTTCAAAATCAAAAATATAGAATTATAATTAAAATACGACACCAACTTGGTGCCACCGGCGCTTGCCCGATAGTTTTCGCATGGCACCAACGTGATGCCACCGGACGGCACAGTGTTAATAGCAAATTTTTTACAGACGCATAATTGCACCATTAAGCACCTTCCGTCGGTGGATTTCGAAAAAAGTTTAAATTGAACCTTGAAAATAATTCCAAATTGAAATTCCAAAAGTTGTCTTTTGACACCTTTGGTAGAAGTAGCGTTAACAAAACCAGGAATTGTCTCAAAAAGAAAAAAAATAAGAGTCAATGGGACAACAAGGTGTCTCAATGGACCGAACAAATCCTAATAACTGGAAAAATTGTCCCAAATGAAAGATTGTTATTTCTGAGGAGAGGATATTTCCCATTTTGAAGTATCTCATTTTTGGCTTGATTTGATTTAGATTGTGTTAGTTTGTCCTGGCACTGTGACAAAATGTGCCATTTTGAAAAATTGCCTGAAACTTACGTTCACGTGCGTTAAACCGCAAGTTCTGAACGCGACTTTGAACGTTTCGGTCCTAATTGTGGTACCGGGAGGAACGGACACTATCTTCCTGCAGGGTTCGTCCTTGCTGTAACCCTTGACGTAGACCAAACCTTCGAAACCTTGCGGATCTTGCACGTTGAGCTCCACCTTGACTCCGTCCGATAGACACCTGACTGCCATCATTGGAGTCGGGAAGTCCGTTCTTCTGTTCTTCTTATCGACTGCAAAGACGAGGTTTTAGGAATTTCATGAAACATGTAATTATTTGGATTATTCATTTTGTCCAAGGCAATCGCGTGAACTTACTGCAGTTGGAGTAACCGTCGCCGTAAAATCCGCTGATACACGTGCAAATTGCCCGATGTCTGGAGGCTTTGCAGATGGCGTTGGTCGCGCAAACTTGCTTGAGACAAGGGTCTTCGCAAGTTTTCGTCGTTGATTCGCAATATCTGTTGTCTAGACACTCGTCGTCGTTGATACATTCTGTGACAGCCACTGTAAAGAGAAATATTTTTTTTTACGAGTGCGTAAATTTTAAATAACAATTTTTAAAAATTTAAATTTAAAATTAGCAGATTTAAAAACAGCAAATTTTTACAATTTAAAATTGAAATTAGCAAATTTTCAAATAGCATATTTTTTTACATTTAACATTGAAATCAGCAAATTTAAAATAGCAAAACTTTGAATTTAAATTAAAAATAAGCGAATTTGAAAATAGCAATTTTGTTGAATTACAAATTTTTAATTAAAAAAATTCAAAAACAGCAAATTTTCGATGATCTTACCTATAACGCAATTTCCGTTGGCATCCAGCCTGTACCCATGCTCTGTAGGACATATGCATCTTCCGTATTCGTCGATAATCATGCCCTTCTCCAAAGCACAGACGCAGTATCCAAGTTCGTTGACGATCATGCCAAATTCTTTGCGGCACGGGACGCAAATTTCCGTCTCGTCTTTAGCATATCCGGGCGGACAAATGCAGTTTCCGTATTCGTCACGAATCTCGCCGTTTTCAGCCGAGCACAGATTGGCTGGAAAAGAGGCAGAAGAATCAGCGTATATTAGTTTTGGGTTACTCTAATTGAATTTTCAGTTTCGGACAATTTCGTGTCCTCCAAATCCAGATTCATTTACTTTGAAATCGAATTCGAACAGCTTTGATTTAGAATTTTTTTTTCTTTAGCGCGAATACGCCAGGACTAATTACCTTTGTCGCATCGGACAACAGCATTTCCACGGTACCCTGGCAAACATTCGCAAATCATGGTTCTCACTGGATTCGTGTCCAGGACCTTGCATTCCGTGTTGATACCGCAAGGTTCGATTTTCGTGCAGGGATTGATGCATTCCCCGTTGAAACACGCAGTTTGAGATGGACATTCATTGTCCGCTTTGCATTTTTCAACCACTGTAACGATAAATCCCAGAGTTAGAAGTGCACGAGGCCACAGGACAATTTTATACAAAAAATGCAATTGAGTGTGATTCTGTAAATGTACCTTTCACGCAACCGGAGTCGGTATCTCCAGTGAATCCAGGAGGACAAGAGCACTCGACTGCATGGTTGTAAACGTTGCAATCCATCTCCTGGCTGCAAGGATTCACCGTGCAGGGGTTCTCGCATCGGTTGTTGATGCAAGCCTTATTCGTGGGACAATCGGTGTTGCTTCTGCAACCCAATAGGATGCAGGACACCGAGGGGTTTCCTGCGTACCCTGCGGGACACTCGCAGATGGCTTGATGGTTGATGCCGTAACACTCTGCACCCGTGCCACAAGGTGCCAGTAACGGGGAGCACGCTGGGATGCAATTTTGCTGCACGCAGGTGTGAGTGCTGCTGCATTCGTTGTCCGATCGACATCCCACGACTGAAAAAGTTTGGAGAATTTCATTAGAAGCCTCTTTCGAGGTGACAATCATGAACCTTAGTCACTTGAGCGGAGACAAAATTCACCTTTGGTGCATTCGATGTCCGGGTTTCCATCGTATCCCACGAGACAGGAGCAAATCGGTTTGTGATCGACGACGTTGCAGTCGGCATTGGCCCCGCAGGCACAAGGATCCTTGCAAAGAGCTTTGATGCATGACTTGTCCGCCGAGCAGTCGCTGTCTTTGGTGCACTCGATTTGCAAAATCGGCTTGGTTGGCTTGCAAGTGCCGCTGCCAGCGCTAACGTATCCGCTCGGGCAGACGCAGACCATCGTGCGAACCGGCAGGGTGGGCAACACTTTGCACTCTGATGGATCGGTGCAGGGTTCGATCACGGTACAAGGGTTCTGACATTGACGATCGAAACAGGCCAGTAATCCAGGACAGTCCTGATCGTCTCTGCATTCCCCGGTGTCTTGAGCCACGCAGTTGGTGTACGGGTTACCGGCGTATCCCGGTGGGCACCTGCAAATCGGCACGTGGTTGTTGACCTTGCATTCAGCTCGAGCCGAGCAGGGATTCTCATGCAGACAGGGGTCGATGCACTGGGTGTTGATGCAAGCGTGGTCTCCCGGACAATCGCTGCTGCTGTAGCATCCGATGACCTTGCATTTGTCCAGAGGGTTTCCGTGGTAGCCGTTTCGGCAGTGGCACGTGGCTTCGTGATTGTTGGCCACGCACTCGGAGTTGATGCCGCAGGGGTTCAGGAGACAGGGATTGACGCAGCTGTTGTGCACGCAGGACTCGTGCAAGGCGCATTCGACGTCGCTTCGACACTCGACCGAGTAACAAGCGACGTCGGGATTGCCTTGGTATCCATCCTCGCAGACGCACGTTGGCTTGTGGTTTCTCACGTAGCAGGAGGCGTTGCTTCCGCAGCTGCATGGGTTCTTGCACTGCCTGTTGATGCAGGACTCGTGGTCGCGGCATTCGCTGTCGGAGACGCAGCCTGTGGTCACCAGTTGAACTGGAACAGAGGAAATTGAGCGTGGGGTCATTTGTCCTCTGGGTGTCGTTTCGGAAGTGCGATCCCAAATTTGAAAAATTAGAGTTACTCACTGGGCGTGCAGATGCCGTTGGTGTCCGTGACCCATCCATCCGGACAAGTGCAGACCATGGTCCTGACGGGAACCGTGTCCAGAACGCTGCATTTAGCGCCCTGGAGGCACGGTTTAATGGCGGGACAAGGATCCACGCATTTGTCAGAGATACAAGCGAGTTTGGCGGGACAATCGAGGTCCTTCTTGCATTCGGGTTCATCGGGAAGGGGAGTACTGTGGCGCTCGCAGTAGGAGAATGGGTTTCCAAGAGGTAGGTTATCGGGACAACGACAAGTCGCTAGGTGATTCTGAACGTAACAGATGGCGTTTTGGGCGCAGGGTGATTGGTCAGCGCAGGGGTTCACGCAACGTCGGTTATCGCAGGCGAGGTTTTGGGGACAATCGAAGTCACTGCTACATTCCGATCGTTTGCATAAGTCCTCAGGGTTTCCGAAGTATCCTGGGTTGCAACGACAAGTGGAACGATGGTTGTGGCCGTAGCATTCGGCGTTGATGGCGCACTTGTTGTCCAAAATGCATGGGTTGATGCACTGGCCGTTGAAGCAGGTGTCAGTGTAGCTGCATTGCGCATCCGACTCGCACTCCACTGGAAAATATTAGAAAAGTGTTAGATAGGAGAAGGATATTGCGCGTCTTCTATGATGTCATGTCTCCGCAAGAAGCAATTCTCGAGTAAAAATAAAATTCTTACGTTTGGTGCATCCAAAGAGAGGATTTCCAGAGTACCCTGGTGGACAGACACAAGACGGGTAGTGATTTGTGACAAGACACTTGGCGTTCGGTCCACAGTTGCAGGGGTTTGTGCAGAGTCCATTGACACACGCTTCGCTTCCGGGGCATTCTTGATTCGAAAGACATCCCTCTGTGTGTGCAGCTGAAACATAAGATCAATTGTTTAGGCAATCCACACTTTAAAAATCTTCACAATTTGCAATTTAGACCACGTTAACACTTCAAATGCCATGTCAGTCACTGACGACTGGCACTGAACTTTCCATTCAGGCCGAGTCGGTTATGACAAATGCAGCATTGTATACCATTGCGACCCACGCGGCCTAAACAGGGAGTCATATAAACTTGAGGTGGCGTTCAACGTGTCAACTTCGTTCTCTGAGTTCAAACACTGCAAAAAAATTCTTACGTGGTATGCATTCCGTTGTGGGGTCTCCCATGTAGTTAATCGGACACTTGCAGATGGGATAATGGTTTTCAACGTGACACAAGGAGTTTCTGGCACAGGGGTCTCCGGCGACACATGGGTTTCTGCATAAGGAATTGATACACTGCCTGTCGGATGAGCAATCGTCATTTGCGTAACATTCCGGTTGAACTGGAGGCAATGGAGATACTGAAACAAAGGACAATGCGATGTCATGTCCGTTTAAGGCAATCGGTCGCCACGTATCGAAGCTGAATTCGAATTTGGAGTTCGAGGGCCAGGCAGTATCTGAAGACTCACCTTTGAAACACTCAACGTAAGGGTGTCCGGTGTACTCTGGAGTGCAGAAACAAGATGCGCTATGAGACGCAGACCTGCATTGCGCATTAATTCCACACTGAAGCGTGAGACAAGCCTCGATGCAGTATCCCTTCAGACACTTCTCTTTGTCGCCACATTCTTGGTCGGAATGGCACTGAGCGTCGTCCAGTACCATCGCCGTGCATTTCCCGTTGGGGCCAGTGATAGTGTCCGGTGGACATTCGCAGATCATGGTACGTAGAGGGACGGTGTTCAAAACTCGACAAAGCTGGTCTCCCACGCACATATTTGCTGACAAACAAGGATCTCGACACTTCTCGTTGATGCAGGCAAGTGCCGGTGGACAATCGCTGTCTGCGAGGCATTGGGGCTTGTTTTTGCCGTGGTCATCGGACACAGCTGCAAGAGAATGCAATTTTGAGAAATCAATAAAGGCATCGTTCCCAAGGTCACTCCCGGCGAAGGGGTACTTACGGGAACACTCCACGTATGGGCTTCCAACGGTTCCTGGTGGACAAACACACTTGGCCTGGTGATCTCTGGCCAGACAATCCGCGTGTTCCGCGCAAGTCTCGTCGTCACACACTGGACGGCACACTCTGTTGAGTCTGTCACACGCTTCGTGGTCAGCGCAGTCTTCGTTGTAGTGACAAATCGCGGAGATACAAGCTATCCTTGGATCTCCCTGGGTTCCCGGTGGACAAATGCATTGAGCTCTGTGGGATGTCACGGAACACTCGGCGGCTCGCCCGCAAACGACGTTGCCGCTGAGGCACGGACTCACGCAGTTGCTGTTTCTGCAGGCTTTGTCGTACGGACAATCGTTATCCGATTTGCACTCCGCTGAAACGAGAGGATCAGTTGAAGGAATACGTTGTCATGGGACGAAGACATTGTGGACAAGAAAGAATAGAAATGATGTTTACGTTTGAAACACTCCACTTGAGGATTTCCTCCGTATCCTTGCTGACATTGACACGTGGGGTGATGATAAAGAACGGCGCACTCCGCGTTCAGGCCACAAGGGTTTCCGAGACAAGGATTCTGGCAACGTTGGTTTATGCAAGCCTCTGCCGCTGAGCATTCAGAATTAGCTTTGCAACCCGGTAGAGGCGTCGTTTCTGAAACCCACGAGAGTCGAGCTATAATTTTTCACGTAATTTCACACGATTACACTATGGTAAAAAAGAAACGTCACTGTATGTTAGCTGGAAATTTCAAATTTTTGCAATAAAAATGGATTCCTCGGAAAAAAAATACATCGGATAAGGATCTTCCGTAAGTGCGCAAAAGATTTTTCCAAAAGTCAATTTATTTGAGCATAACTTCAATTTGAATTCAATAGTTTCTAAATTATAACCACTTAAGTGGTCTTCATGACCGCCAATAAGACGTAAAAAACCGTGAGCGTTGTTGCTAGTTAAGGAGGCTCTTGCGAGTACAACTGAACCCAAATGTTACAAAAAAATGAATGCAAATATTTATGTATGTATTTTATGTTTAAAAATTGAAATTGATTTTCAATAAATAATTTTAGCGTAAACATTACATTTGTTGTGCGCATTGTCTACTTTTTATTAAAATAAATAGACTATAACTTGATTAACCCGTGAGTAACCGAAAAGTTTATTTCCGGCCCAGGTTTACGAGAATGCCCAGTCATAGACGCATAGACGTGCGCGCTTCTCTCGCGCAGTCGCGTTATATGAAAAACATGGCTTCCCTACAGATAACCGGATGTAATCAAAGTTTACTCACTTTAACATATAATATCTCAAAATTTTCCACGGTTGCAAGTTATTTACAAAATGTAATCTGAAAGAGGAAGCTTTTATCTTTAAATTCATATATTTTATATTGTTCAAAAATTTGTTCACGCTTCAGAAATATAATTTTTTCAAGCAGTCCCATAAGGGTACATGTAAAAAAGTAACAATTTCAAGATTTAATTTCATCAAATTTTACACGGTAACACCATAAAGTAAAAATACCATAAGATTGGGCATAGCTTGAACTATTGAAAATATTACAGCTGAGTTCATAAATATTTGTGCAAGAACCTCCTTAAAAAGAATTAGACGTGACTGCTGGACAAATATGAAAATTAGCTGTACCTTTGTAGCAGTTGATGAAAGGATCTCCAATAAATCCAGCCGGACACAAGCAAACGTGTTGATGGTCTTCGACGTGGCACTCCGCATCAGCCGCACATGGTTTGCTGACGCATGGATTCACGCAACGGCGGTTCAAACACGCCATGTTGGAACTGCATTCCGAGTTGGACTTGCAAGTTGGCTCGATACTGGAGTCGACTGTAAGGAAAAAGATTAGCATGATTTTGATTTCGGAATTTAGGATTACAAATTTGAAGGTACTAGTAAATCACCTGGAATACAAGAAACTGTGGCATCTCCGATAAAGTTGGGCGCGCACGCGCAAATCATGGTCCGCATCGGCAGAGTGTCGACTACAGTGCACTTGGCGTTGGTAATGCACGGCTTGGTTTCGATGCATGGGTCTCTGCAGGTTCCATCGTAACATGCAAGTTTGCTGGAACAGTCGCCATCAACGTTGCATTCTGGTGCTGGACCTAGTGGTTCTGAAAGTACCAATAGCGTTAGTTTCTGGAACAGTTGCAAGAGTTGAAAAAAAAGCTGTGCAACGAAATCTTACCCATGAGACACTCGGTGTAAGGGTCTCCCACGTATCCTGGGTTACAGCGACAAGTTGGTCGGTGGTTCAGAACAGAACACTGAGCGGTTGGAGGGCAATTACATGGATCCACGCACTTCGTGTTGCGACAAGCCAAGAACGAGGCGCAGTCGTTATCGGTGGTGCACTCTGGTCTTTCGCACACTTGATAAGGATTGCCGATGTATCCATCGGGGCAGTAGCAACGAGCTCGGTGGTATCCGTCCGATTGACACAAAGCGTTTATTCCGCACTGTGTCAATGCACACGAGTCCACGCATTCGTTGTTGATACACGACTGGGATGGAGAACACTCGCTATCGGCTCGGCAACCGACTGTGAGACAATTAAATGGACATATGTTACATTTGCATTTACAAATTCCCTCATCGGACTCTTTCCTTCACTTACTTTCTCGACAATACTGCTGGGGATTGCCCGTGAAGCCTTCGTTGCACACACAAATCACTCGGTGCATTTGCACGTGGCAACGACTATTCAGGCCACAGGAGTTCAGGGTGCATGGGTCGACGCATTTTTCGTTCACGCAAGTTTTGTCGTTGGAACAGTCTGAATTCTGGATACATTCTACCGGTACAGGAACTGCAGAATAAGAAGAAAATGAGGGTCAGTGATCGGACAACAAAGGTCAATTTGATGTTGACTTATGTTACTGCCAGTGTAATTCCTTTTACCGTGATCTGCTCCGACATCTCTGCACTGGAGAAGTGGGTTACCGCTAAATCCACTCGGGCAGCTACAAATAGCCTTGTGGTTAATCGTTTGACAAATGGAGTTGACTCCACAGGCACCGATGCAAGGGTTTCTGCACTTCTGCGAGAAACAAGCTTTGTCGCGTGGACAATCCGAATTGATGAGGCATTCTGGGTAGATACAAGTCGCTACTCCGTTTCTCACTCTACATTCTCCGTTAGAACCGCACGGCGATGGGTTGCATGGGTCGGTTTCTGAAATATCAGAAAACAAGTTATACCCTTCAAGTGACAACACTGGTCCCATGTTTCTCGACAACTGCATTAACTTACCGGTTTTGGGGTAACATTCCACGAATGGACTGCCCACCAAAGGCGAGGGACAACTGCAGAGTGGGCTGTGATTGATGGCCTTGCAAACTGCACCCACACCACAGACGTTCTCGGAGCATGGGTTCACGCATTTGTTGTTGATGCAAGCCTTATCTCCCGGACAATCTGAGCTCAAAACGCATTCGGGGTGACACCCGGCGACGCTTAGGGGACTTCCTTGGAGTCCCGGTAAACATTTGCACTCGGCTCGTTTAGCTACTTCTTGGCAGACCGTGTTTGGCCCGCATGGGGATGGATTGCACGGGTTGGTGTCCAAAGGTTCTGAGGGAAAAGACATATTCTTATAGAATCTTCCACCTTCTGGAGGAAATTTCCAGATCATGCGATTACTGGAAAAGAAATTAGGGAACACAACATACCTTCGGGTCTCCGTTGACAGAGTTCAAAGGCGTTTCCAACGGTAGGATATGGACAAGAACACACTGGGATGTGATTAGTGACGGTGCAAACGGCACCAATGCCGCAGGTTCCAACGCATGGGTCTTGGCATTTCAGTCTCGAGCAGGCGAGCGAATTCGGGCAGTCGGTGTTGACCAAACACTCCGGGTGACATCCTTCGTAAGGGTTGCCGCGATAATCGGGCAGACATTCGCAGATGGCGTTGTTGTTCCGTTCCCTACAATACGCGTTCGAGCCACACGGCGAAGGACTGCATGGCCGTGGTTTTGGAGGTCTTGGTTCTGGTTGAGCTACAAAGAAATGCAATACGTTGGCATTATTCTCCAGTTTTAAGAAGAAAGAGTCCGCGCAGAGAGAAAAGACTCTCAGCGGTAGAAAGAAATGTCCACCGAGACAAAGACGCGGAAAGAAATGGACTTTTACAAGTGCCAAAATGATAAAGGTCATGCAAGAATTGTATCAGCATGCGGATTATATTTACATTATTTACAGCTGCATAAAAATGAAATGAATTGCGATTAGTCACTTGATATGTCAATGGATTGTCATGTTCCGTTTCTTATTCGTGCTATGATATTTCCTTACTCGTGATCTCGAAACAAACTGAGAGCGGGTTGCCTGTAAATCCTTGGGGACAGGAACAACTGGGTTGATGAGAGTTCACGGTACACAATGCACTGTTTCCACAGGATCCCACGCAAGGATCCGCGCACTTTTGTCTGATACAGGCCCGGTGGGAGGGGCAGTCGCTGTTAACGTAGCATTCGGGTCTACAGTTTGGCGGAGATCCTATAAGAGCGGGCAAGCAGGTGCATAAGGGCGTGTTGCTAGTGGACGCAGTGCACTGCGAGTTTGGCCCACACGGCGAGGGATAACAGGGGTCCTGTGGTTTCGGGGATGGTTCATCGTCTACGGGAAAAACTCATATCATTAGTTCACATACTTATTTCTCGTGTTGCTTCGTTCTAATTGTTTCTGATCCGCTGGCGTGTACTTACTCTTTGGGAAGCAACTGACGAAAGGATCGCCGACGAACTGCGGAGGGCAAGTGCAGATTGGATTATGGTTACGGACAACGCACTGGGCGTTTGGAGCGCAAGCATTCGCGCAAGGATTTTGGCAGCGCTCGCCAATGCAGGCTTTGTTCTGTTCGCAGTCTGAGCTGACGATACATTCTGGTCTACAACTTGGCGGGTTTCCGAAGAAACCGGGCAGGCAGGAGCAGGAGGCTACTTCCCCCACGACTCGGCAGACACTGTTTGGTCCACAGGGTGACGGGTTGCATGGAGCTACAAGCTCTTTCTCTGTTTGCAACAGAAACGTCGCGTGATTAGTTTGTGTCCACCGCAGAGGGGACTTTCTAAATCGCCCATTCGTGGTCTAAACTCACTTGGTTCGCATAAGGTGAATGGATCGCCTTCGTAATTGGCTTGACAGAAGCACATGGGTATGTGATTCGTGACGCTACATTCGGCATTACGGCCGCATATTCCGGGGCAGGGGTCGATGCATTTGTTGTTCGAACAAGCTCTGTTGAGTGGGCAATCGGAGTTTTGGACGCATTCCGGTCGGCAGCTGTAATACGGGTCGCCTCGAAATTCTGGCAAACAGGTGCAAATACCGTCGCGACATTGAGCATTCGCTCCACAGGGTGAAGGGTTGCATGGGTCGCGTGGTCCAGGAGGTGCTGTTCAGTGAAAATGTGGAGCATTAATTTAGATCTAGGATTTTGGGTTTCTCTACAGATTTTTTTAACTAATAATTATTTTTAGAATTTCGCTAATATCACGTATCGTAGCTTACGTTCATCTCTTGAAGGTAAGCAAATGCTGAATGGGTTTCCGCTGAAACCTTGAGGACAAGTGCACATTGGAGAGTGGTTGACAACGTTACAAAGCGCTCCAGTTCCACAGGAACCGGGGCACGGGTCTCTGCACTTCTCCCGAATGCACGCCATGTTGCTGGTACAGTCTGAGTGTATGGTGCATTCTGGACGACAATTGGGCGGAGCACCGATATAATTTTGGGCACACGAACAGGATGAATATCCGTTGATCTCTTGACAAACGGAGAACGGTCCACACGGTGAGGGTACGCAAGGGTTCGTCGGTGGTAAGGGTGGGGATTCTGAAATGCATGAAAAATTTACTACACGGTTCTTTTTTCATCGCGTGTTCTCTCAAACTCATCGACACTTACGAGGAACTTCGAAACAGCGTACAAATGGATCCCCTGTCTGACCTGGACTACAACTACATATTGGACTGTGATTAGCAGTCTCGCATCTGGCGTTGATACCACACACGCCAGGACAAGGGTCGATGCACTTTTGCTGAAGACAAGCTCGGTTTGCAGGGCACTCCGAGCTGAGAACGCACTCCGGTCTACAGGTCGGAGGGGTCCCAATGTACGTCGGCAAGCAGGTACAGACAGCTTGTTTGTTAATTTCTCGGCATTCGCTGTTGGGTCCACAGGGCGATGGTTCGCAAGGTTTAGTTTTGGACGGCTGCTCGTCCCTCAGGACGCAGTATGTGAACGGGTCACCGGTGTATCCAGCGAAGCAGGTACACGATGGCACGTGGTTGATAACTTGGCACATGGCGTTTTGTCCACACGTTCCAGGGCATGGATCTTGGCACTTATTGCGAATACAGGCGCGGTTTGAGGTACAATCGGAAGCAATGACACATTCGGGACGGCAGCCTTCGTAAGGGTTTCCGTAGAATTCAGGTAGACAAGAACAGGAGGCTCTGCCGTTTGACTCACGGCATATGGCATTGGATCCGCAAGGGGATTGGTCGCATGGTCTAATGACATCCGATGGAGGTCGCTCAACTAAAATGGGAACAGGAGGAACATTGTTAGTTATGCTTTCCTAATTTACACTCCTCATTCGTGGGAAGATCATGCAAAGTACTCTTACTCTTCTCGATGCACTGCGTGAAAGGATCTCCTGTAAATCCGGCAGCGCAACTGCACATGGGCACATGACTAGTAGTTCTGCATTCGGTATTGGCACCGCAAGAACCGGGGCACGGATCCCGGCATCTCGAGTTGATACAGGCCAAATTATTTGGACACTCGCTATTACTGACACATTCTGGTTTGCAATTCGGCGGGGTTCCGGTATATTCCGCTAAACAGGAGCAAGACGGGCCGTTGTTCAGAATTTGGCATTGAGAGAAGGGTCCGCACGGTGACGGCTGGCAAGGATTCACTGGTGGCTCGGGTTTCGCAGCTATAATAAAAGTATTTGGCTTGAAACATCGTTAAACAAAGTATTCCCTCGGGTGGAATTATCGAAACGCATCCTTACGTGGTCTCGTGCAGCGCACAAACGGATCTCCTATGAACAATGGCGGACAGGAGCAAATGGGATTGTGATTAACGACTGCACATTCCGCGGACAAACCGCACACGCCAGGACAAGGATCTACACATTTCTGATTGTTACAACTTCGGTCTCGTGGGCAGTCGGAGCTTACGACGCACTCCGGTCTGCAGGATGGCGGTTGTCCGAAGAAGCCAGGAAGGCAGGTGCACACTGAGACTCCGTTCACCGCTTGACAGCGAGCGTTGGGTCCACAGGGTGACGGACTGCATGGTTCTGAATCCATTATCATAACAGGGGTGCAAAGCACGTATGCATTGCCTGTCATGTTTCTCGGACAACTGCATATGGGTAGGTGGTTGTAAACGTTGCATTCCGCATTGGTACCACAAGTGTTAACACATGGGTTCTGGCATTTGTTTCGAATGCAAGCCTCATCCCGAGGACAATCGGTGTTTGCAACGCATTCAGGTCGACAACCGGTATATGGGTCCCCGAAATATTCCGACACGCAGGTACAAAGCCCATCGGAACATTGAGCATTTGCTCCGCAAGGGGACGGATTGCAGCGATCTTGGGGTAGTGATGGCGCTGAAAAAGAAAGTGAGGAATTAGACAACGAAGTTACGTGATCAGGCCAAAATGCTGAAAAGTGAAGCCTTACTTGGTGCTGGTTTGGGATAACAACTGCTGAATGGATCCCCAGTGTACCCTTCGGGGCAAGCGCAAGTCGGAGTGTGATTGACGACTGAACATTTGGCCCCAACGCCGCACGATCCTGGACAAGGATCTCTGCACTTTTCTCGTATACAAGCGCGGTCGCTTCTGCAGTCTGGGTTAATCACGCACTCGGGACGGCAATTTGGAGGGACACCGATGTAGCTATTCAAACAACTACAGGAGGGCGTCTCACCAACGGCTCTACAAATGGCGTTTGGTCCACAAGGAGACGAGAGACACGGGTCTCTTGGCTCGTCGTTTGGTTCGGGAGCTGTTAAACGTTAGAAAACGATTAGAAACTTACTTTTGAGTTCGGGGTTGTTCGAATACTTACCACGCATCGGGAAACAGTAGCTAAATGGATCCCCAGTGTGTCCACTAGCGCAACTACAGATTGGGCTGTGGTTAACGACTCTGCAGTTACTGTTTTGACCGCAAGTGCCAACGCACGGGTCTTGACATTTCTGACGGATACACGCTAAGGCTGAACTACACTCTGAGCTTAGTACACATTCTGGCCTGCAATTCGGAGGACTTCCGATAAATTCGGGCAAGCAGGAACAGGCAGCTTGATCTCGGTTAACGTTGCACTGACTGTTTGGTCCACACGGGGACGGATTGCATGGGTCAACCGGTGGTACTGTAAATGTATTATAGTGTAATTACTTTCTTGACCTTGATTTATCGTGGAATTTGACTAAATGCTCAAAATGGAGGAGTGGAATACATTTTTGTTAAGAAACTTACATTCAGAGGGTTGCCGGTTACAACTTAATAACGCATTGCCCGTGTATCCAGGAATGCAGGTACAAATCGGGATGTGATTAACCACCTGGCAGTCCGCGTTGATACCGCATGTGCCTGGGCAGGGGTTTTGACATTTCGATCTGATACAAGCAAGGGTAGCAGAGCAATCGCTATTAATCGTACATTCCGGCCGACATCCATCGTACGGGTTCCCAACATATTCTGATAAACAGGTGCACAAAGCAAAACCGTTCTGTTCTCGACAAACTGCGTTTGTGCCACATGGAGACGGAGCACAGGGTCTTGGAGGAACCGGTAGATCCACTGTTGAAAATAAGAGGGTCGTAAAAATTGGGTTTTTTGGAAATTTTTAGTGCCCGTTTATTAAACGCGTAACTATCCACTTACTTGGCTTCAAATTGCATTGCACAAATGGATCTCCAATGTAGCCACTTCTACAAGAGCACGACGGCGTGTGGTTTATCACATGACATTCAGCGTTAACGCCACAAGAGTTGGGGCAAGGGTCACGGCATTTTTGATTGATGCACGCTAGCTGGCTAGCGCACTCCCCATTACTAACGCATTCTGGCCTACAGTTGGGAGGAGTTCCGATGAATTCCGGAGAGCAAGAGCAAGATGGCGAGTTATTAATGACTTGACATTGGGAGTTGGGTCCACAGAGTGACGGTTGACACAGGTTCGTGGGTGTTGGCGGTGTCTGAGCTGTGATTACAATAAATTGGGTTATTGACATCGCTCCCACGCTAATTGGTAGAAACAGTATCTCGTGCGAGCGTATATTTACGTTTTGGCGTGCATCGCACGAAGGGATCGCCGTCGAATATTGCGGGACAGCTGCAAATCGGATTGTGATTCAACACTTGGCATTGAGCCCCAATTCCGCAAGTTCCAGGACAAGGGTCTGCGCATTTCTGATTGATACAAGCTTCGTTTGCCGCGCAATCTGTATTTAAAACGCATTCGGGTCGGCAGGCTGGTGGACTTCCAATTAATCCCGGGACACAAGAGCAAACTGGTTGGTTGTTGACTTCTTGGCAACGGCTATTAGGTCCACAGGGTGACGGGTTACATGGGTTTCTTACAAAATCATCTGCAAAGTGAATTTTATTGTTATTTTGTGTCCTTGAATTTTTGAGAAACGACGACGGACCGCTAGTCCTGGAATTAGAACGCTTAATACCTGGAAGTGGAGTGCAAACTGAGAATGCATTTCCTGTCATGTTGGCGGGGCAACTGCACATGGGGATATGCGTCACCACTGTGCAAATTGCGTTTTGCCCACAAACTCCAGGACATGGGTCGAAACACTTGTTCCTACTACATGCTCTGTTCAAGGGACAGTCGTTGTTTTGCACGCATTCAGGTCGACAACCGAAGTAAGGATCTCCGTTATATTCCGGTAAACAACTGCAAATACCGTCACGGCAATTTGCATTTGCACCACATGGTGATGGATTGCATCGGTCTTCGGGTACGTCTGGAAGCGCTGCAAGATAAAAAGGCGAATCGTTGAAAGGAACAGTGACTTTTTCAATACAACTGCTTGACTTTGACTGACAATGAGAAAAGGAACTCACTCGGTAGTTTCAGAGTGCAACTGGTAAACGGATCTCCGGTGTACCCTTCGGGACATGTGCAAACGGGCACGTGGTTGAGGACGCTGCATTGGGCCCCGATACCGCAAGACCCCGGGCAAGGATCACGGCATTTTTGTCTCATGCAGGCTCTGTTACTGACACATTCCGCGTTTATCGTACATTCTGGACGGCAGTTAGGCGGGGATCCGAAGTAATCCTCCATACATGTGCAGGATGGAGCTCCACCGATGTCTCTGCAGATTGAGAAAGGTCCGCAAGGTGATGGCAGGCACGGGTTCTTCGTCTGCAGTTGATCTCCTGGTCCTTAAGAGTGAATAGTTCGTTTAGAGATGGCAGATTCAATGTCTCGCGATCACGTCATGATTTCGATGACTTACGTGGCATCATGAAGCACCTCACAAACGGATCGCCAGAGAATCCTTCTTCGCAACTGCAGATCGGACTGTGGTTGACGACCTCGCACCGGGTATTGACTCCACACACTCCGGGGCATGGGTTCACGCATTTGCGATTGATACAAGCGCGATTCGACGGACATTCCGTAGTAACGGTGCACTCAGGTCTACAAGCTGGTGGACTTCCACTGAACGTAGGCAAGCAAGAGCAAACCGCTTGTTGATTCACCACGCGGCATTGACTGTTTGGTCCGCAAGGTGATGGTTCGCAGGGATTTTGTTCCGGTGGTTCGGCTGCATGGTTATTAAATGAGGTTTAAATCTTCGTAGGGAAGATAAAACGTTAGTGGAATATGGTGAAAAACTTACGGTCTCTTTGAATAACGTTGCAGTAACTAAATGGGTTTCCACTGTAACCGGGTATACAGGTACAGGATGGCAAGTGATTGATGACTTGACACATGGCATTCTGGCCACACGTACCAGGGCACGGGTTTTGACACTTCGAGCGAATGCAAGCTCGATCTGCGGTACAGTCGGAGCTTACTGTGCATTCTGGTCGACAACCTTCGTACGGGTTACCGATGTAATCGGGCAAACATGTACAAGATCCAGCTCCATTGAGCTCACGGCAAACAGCGTTGGCACCGCAAGGAGAAGGCACGCAAGGGGTGGCTGGTGGGCCTGGTAGTGGTTGCGCTGATAAACGAAGCGTTATTTATAATCTCGTGTCCGAAAATTCACAATGTGAGTCGAAGACATGGGGCATTTGGTATCGGCGTGTGGTTTTAGTGAGAGAAAAAATATGTACTTACCTTCGGTAAAGCATTGAGTGAACGGATCACCTGTGAAACCGGGCAAACAAACGCACATTGGCGTGTGACTCAAGACCCTACATTCGGCATTAGAACCGCAGGATCCGGGACATGGGTCGCGACATTTCTGATTGATACAAGCTAAATTCGTGGAACATTCGCTGTTGCTAACGCACTCTGGCCTACAGTATGGAGGTGTGCCGCTAAATTCTGGGAGACACGAACACGAAGGTGAATCGTTTACAACTCGACAAAGTGCGTTTGGCCCACAGGGTGATGGCTCGCAGGGGTTTTCTGGTCCCGGTGATGGAGCTATATATTTAATGAAGTGTAAATGTTTAATATGAAGAAAAATAGTGCAGGTACCTCAGTAATCTGTATTGCGATTGATACTTACGTAGAGGAGAGCATTGTACGAAAGGATCCCCAGTTAAATCTCCAAGACAGGAACAAATAGGATTGTGATTGAGAACCTGGCATTGGGCTCTGATACCACAGGTTCCAGGGCAAGGGTCGATGCATTTTTGATTGCTACAAGCCATGTTGGGTGCACAGTCTGAACTGAGGATACACTCCGGTCTACAATTCGGCGGAGTTCCTTGATAACCTGAGATACACGTGCATACTGCCTGTTGATTTACTTTTCGGCATTGACTGTTCGAGCCACAAGGTGATGGATTGCATGGGTCAACTGGCGTTTCGTCTGTAGAGAAAAAAATAAGGGAATGGTTTTCACCAGAGAACGTCTTTGTTATCTTTCAAACTCCTCCAGGATCGGGTTTATACCTTTTAGTTCCGAGCAAATGATAAAGGCAGTACCGGATGTTCCTGGTGGGCAAGAGCAAACCGGAATGTGGTTAACCGTGCTACAGATTGCATTTAGACCACACGTTCCGACGCAAGGATCTCTGCATCTGTTTCTTATACAGGCTTTGTCTCGAGGACAATCTGTATTCAAAACGCATTCAGGACGGCACCCCATATAGGGATCTCCATTGTATTCTGGCAAGCAAACGCAGATTCCGTTGAGGCACTGAGTGTTTGCGCCGCATCTCGTGCAAGGATCGGATGGCAACGTGTCGTTCGCTGTAACGTTAGATTAGGAGTCGTAAATTTTGAGGCAAAAGGGCTCAACCGGCTTCTTTTCCGAGATAATGTTTTGCTTACGTCTGAAGGGTGGCAGGGAACAACGCGAGAACGGATCTCCCGTGTAGCCTGGAGGACAGGCACACATGGGTGTGTGATAAACCACGTTACACTGGGCACCGATTCCACACGATCCAGGGCAAGGATCTCTACACTTCGATTGCAAGCAGGCTTGATCGGTCGGGCAGTCGGAATTAATGGTGCATTCCGGTCTGCAGTTTGGTGGAGATCCTATATAAGACGCGAGACAAACGCAAGATGGTAGGCCGTTGATAGTTCTGCATTCGGAATTTGGCCCGCATGGTGAAGGTACGCAAGGATCACGTCCAGGACCCGGTGGTGGTGATTCAGCTATGAATGAAAAATGTGTCAAGATTGAAGTAGCGCATTACGGAAAAGGGAAAGCTCCAAGAAAATGGAGTCCTTACTTGGTATCTTGGAGCAACTAAGGAACGGATCGCCGCTGTAACCAGGCAAACACGAGCACACTGGGCTGTGATTAAAGGTATTGCATTGAGTATTCGAACCACAAGTTCCTGGACAAGGATCAGCGCATTTTTTGTTTATGCACGCGCGATTTGGCGCACACTCTGCACTGACGGTACATTCGGGTCTGCAACCTGGTGGGGTTCCGATGTATTCGGGCAAACACGTGCAAACGGATTGGTCATTCACAACGCGGCATTCACTGTTCGGTCCACATGGAGATGGGTTACATGGCAGAGCGTCATGTGGTTTGGGCCCTGAGAATGAAACGGGTATTATTGATTTTTCATCCAAGAGAAACTACTTCGTTCGGCATGCTAAATGTAGAAAGCAAACATGTTTCAAATACCTTCGGGTACTGTGGAGCAGTAATTGAACGGATCTCCGGTATATTTTGGATAACAAGTACAAACTGGCAGGTGATTCAAGACCTGACATTCCGCATTTTGACCACAAGCTCCAGGGCAAGGGTCTTTGCATTTCGAATTGACGCAAGCCAGGCTGGAAAGACAATCGGAGTTTATAGTGCATTCGGGTCTACATCCTTCGTACGGGTTCCCAAGGTATTCTGGCAAGCAAGTACATGCACCGACTCCGTTACGTTCTCTGCACTCAGCGTTGGCTCCACAAGGTGATGGAGAGCATGGTCGGCTATCTGGGCTTGGAGACGGGGGTGCTATACAAAGTTGAATGATTAAAATCGCGTGTTCTCGAATCAAAGATCTGTTCAATGAAAGTTTGTCACTTACTTGAGAGGAGATTACATTGCGTGAACGGATCACCGGTATATTGGTCCATGCAAGTGCACATGGGCGTATGGCTAACCACATGACAGTTGGAATTTACTCCGCAGGAGCCCAAGCATGGGTCTTTACATTTTTGATTGATGCAAGCTAACTGTGTGGGACACTCGCTATTGCTAACGCATTCCGGTCTGCAATTGGGGGGTGTACCGATAAATTCAGGCGAACAGGAGCAAGATGGTGACTCTCCTACTACTTGACATTGAGCGTTGGGACCGCAGGGCGATGGTTGGCACGGATTTTTGGGTGGTTGCTGGTCTTCGGCTGGAATTCGAAGTACGGATTGTACATAATCATGTAGCGTTTTGTGGATTTTTATTTCAATTGAATCTTGGAACGCTCACTTACGTATTGGCACGCATCTGAAGAAAGGATCCCCGGTGTATCGCAGTGGACAAGAGCAAATTGGATTGTGGTTCACAACATCGCATCTCGCGCCTAAACCGCAGGTTCCAGGACAAGGGTCTCTGCACTTTTGGTTGCTACATGCTTCATTTTGCGGGCAATCGGTGCTGACGGTACACTCGGGTCGACATGTTGGAGGAATGCCGACGTATCCGCGAATGCATGAGCATACGGCTTGTCCATTGATGGCTCGACATTCGCTATTCTGACCACACGGTGTAGGATTGCAAGGGTTCGTCGGAGGTTGCACTAAGAGGAAGAAAGATGACATGAAAAATAATTGTTCAGTGGATGGATCTATGACTTAATCCTTTTTTCTTTCTCAAGTACCTTCCATTGGATAACATTGACTGAATGCGTTTCCGGTCATGTTGGACGGACAACTACACATTGGAATATGATTGATAACCGTGCATTGAGCATTATAGGCACACGCCCCCGGACAAGGATCTCCGCACTTGTTTCGTGTACAAGCTTTGTCCCTCGGACAATCGCTATTCAGAACACACTCTGGGCGACAGCCAGAGTATGGGTCCCCTCGGTACTCGGGTGCACATGTGCAAGTGCCCTCGAAACATTCGGCATTTGGGCCGCATGGAGATGGATTACATTTGTCGGGCTTGTAACCGTCATCTTCTGGAAACGAAATTAATACATTTCCATCGGTTCGACTTTGTTTGGAGTCGAAATCCATTAATATTATATGCCAAGGCAGTAGTATATTCTTACTCGGAGGCAACAGGTTGCACGAATTGAACGGGTCCCCTGTGAATCCTTCAGGACAGGTACATATCGGTATATGATTGAATACTGAACATCTGGCTCCAGTTCCACAAGATCCGGGGCATGGGTCTCGACATTTTTCATTGATACACGCCATGTTACTCGGACACTCGGAAGATATGGTACATTCGGGTCTACAGTTTGGAGGTTGGCCTATGTATCCCTCGAAACAAGAGCATACTGGGGTGGAACCTTGCCTACGACATTCGGCAAAGTTTCCACAAGGAGATGGCGCGCATGGGTCTTCTTCCCTCGGAGGTGTATACGGTGGCTTAGAAGCTGCAATGGGTTGAAGACAAATATTTAATAGCTTAAGTTACGATTAGAGTTCATATCTGTTGGCTTACAGCTTTCACCTGTTGCGTATTAAAACAAAAAAAAAGGATATCTTACGTTGAATAATATTACACGCGGAGAAGGGATCCCCGCTATATCCTGGCCGACATGAGCAAATAGGGCTGTGATTGACAACCACGCAATTGGTGTTGAGTCCACACGGGCTCGGGCATGGATCCTCGCATTTCTGATTGATGCAAGACAATTGGGAAGGACATTCTGCGCTAACGACACACTCCGGTCTACATCCAGGTGGGGTACCGACGTACGTGGGCAGGCAAGAGCATACGTGATGTCCGTTGGTCACTCTACACTGACTATTAGGCCCGCAAGGTGACGGGTTACAAGGGTCTTCCGAAAGAGCTGGCAAACAATTATATACGATACAGATTAGTAAATGCACAGGTGCTGCATCAAGGAGCAGATATTTGCGATACAGGCATGCAAAGTTTTGAGCTTCATATCGCGTAACTTACTGGAATCTTCTTGGACAGAGCAGAAGGTAAACGGATCACCAGTGTATCCGGGCCGGCAAGTACAGGATGGCAAATGATTAATGGCAATGCATTCTGCATTTGGTCCACAGGCTCCAGGGCAAGGGTCTCTACATTTGGATTGTACACATCCTTGGTATGAAGGACAATCAGAATTAATAACGCACTCGGGTCTACATCCTTCATAAGGATTGCCAAGATAGTCGGGTAGGCAAGCGCAAGACCCAGCGCCATTCGATTCTTTGCAAATGGCATTGGCGCCACAGGGCGAGGGTATGCAAGGAGATACCAGGTCGTCGGGAGTGAAATCAGCTAAAAAAATGAAAAGTTAGTGATTAGAACACAGCCTTAGATTATTCGGTCAGTACATGCATTTCTTTTATCCTTACGTTGCTTTGGAACGCATTGTGTAAATGGATCCCCAGTAAACTGTGGAGAACATACACACATTGGCGTGTGGCTGACTACACGACATTCGGCATTTACTCCGCAAGATCCGGGGCATGGATCTTTACATTTCTGTTTTACGCACGCTTGGTGGCTGGGGCATTCTGAATTGGCTATGCACTCGGGTTTGCAATTTGGTGGGGAACCAATATACTCGGGGAGGCACGAACACGAGGGGGAGTCATTTACAACTTGACACTGTGCGTATTGACCACACGGGGAAGGTTGGCAGGGGTTCGATGGTGGCGCAGGAGTTTCCTCTGTCAAGTAAAAATGTCACAATTTAGCGTCGGTGTTTCATTCTTAAACCTAGGTTTGCTTGTAAATGTGATTCTTACGTATCGGCATGCATCGCAATAAAGGATCGCCGGTATAACGCTCCGGACAAGAACAGAATGGATTATGGTTGATGACTTGACATCTAGCTTGTAATCCACAGGTTCCAGGGCACGGGTCTCGGCATCTTTGATTCGTACAAGCTTCGTTTCGCGGGCAGTCAGAGCTGACGATACATTCCGGTCTGCAGGAAGGAGGGCTACCGAGGTAATTGGGGGCACAGGTGCACACTGCTTGACCGTTCACCTCGCGACAAATGCTATTCGGCCCGCAAGGAGATGGGTTACATGGTTTTGTCGTAGGAGGATCTGTTACAAAAGATACGTAATCTTGTTTACTCTTGTCTTTCTTGGAATACTATAAGTCGCAGTGAACAATGGTTTACCTTTGACGATCTGACACGACACCAAAGCATTGCCGGCCATACCAGCCGGGCAACTGCACATTGGTATATGCCTGATTACATTGCAAATAGCATTTACGCCGCAAGTTCCTGGGCATGGGTCGATGCATTTGTTACGAACGCATGCCTTGTCCAGGGCGCAATCTGTATTCAATACACACTCTGGTCTGCACCCAGAATACGGATCGCCGAAAAATTCGGGTAAACAGGTGCACACTCCATTATCGCAATTGGCATTTGAGCCACAAGGGGATGGATTGCATCGATCGGGCTCTACAGGTTCTGAAATAATTATCATTTATGATTACATGTTTCGAGATTAGTGACATTGACTATCTCAAACATTGTCTCAGCTTACGTTCTTCTGGCTTAAACTGGCAAGCGGTAAACGGATCGCCTGTGTATCCTTCTAGACACGTGCAAACGGGGATGTGGTTGTAAACTGAACAAACAGCGTTCAGGCCACAAGATCCTGGGCATGGATCCGCGCAACGTTCTCTCATACAGGCTTTGTCCCTCGGACAATCGGAGCTTATGGCACATTCTGGTCGACAATTTGGTGGGGAACCGATGTAGTTTTGTAAACAGGTGCACGCTGGAGAATTATTTATATTGCGACACTGAGAATTTGGTCCGCACGGAGACGGTACACATGGATCTCGGGATGGTTCACTAGGAGGTCCTGGAATTAGCGTTTAAGGTTACACGGTATTTTCGCTTCGTTCGATTATCGAATTATTTCGATCCTTAATTCAATATATCGTTTCTTACTTGGCTCCCTGAAACAACGGCTAAACGGATCTCCGGTAAAACCGGGCTGACATGTGCAAATGGGACTGTGGTTCACCACTCTACAAGTCGCTTGTTGTCCACAAGAAGCAGGGCAGGGGTCGATGCACTTTTGATTCACGCAAGCACGATCTCTCGGACACTCTGAGCTACTAGTGCATTCTGGTTTACAAGTGGGGGGACTTCCCATGTATGTGGGCATGCAGGAGCAAACGGCTTGTCCATTTGATACCCTACATTGACTGTAAGGTCCACATGGAGATGGTTCACATGGGTTCTTTGTCTCGACATCTTGTGCTGTTTTGGGAAAATAAGTAATTACGTTATGCAACGTCCATTTAGGAGCTTCTAGTGCTACATAGCTGCATCTGTATCTTACATTGTACTGGTAGACAGTGACGGAATGGATCCCCGGTAAATTGAGGAAGACATTCGCACATGGGCAAGTGGTTAACCACGAAACACTGTGCATTTTGCCCGCAAGTTCCCGGGCAAGGATCTCTACATTTCAATGCCATACAAGCTTGGTTGGATGGACAATCGGTATCCAGAACACATTCGGGCCTGCAGCCTTCATACGGGTTTCCGATGTAACCTGTGTCACAAGTACACGAGCCAGCATTCTGCTGAACTCGACACACTGCATTCGCACCACATGGAGATGGTGTACACGGACTAGGTGCTGGTTGAGGGGACACTGGAAATAATGTTTTCATGATATAATCCTGCAGTGATCTAGTGGATAATTAATACACTGGTGAGTTGGAGAAGGACACTTACTCGGTTGAGGGGAGCAAAGAGTGAACGGATCGCCAGTGTAACCAGTGAGGCACGTGCAAATTGGTGTGTGGCTAACGACGCTACATTCTGCGCCAGATCCGCACGAATCAACGCAAGGGTCTCGGCACTTCTGATTAATACAAGCCTGCTGACTCGGGCATTCGCTGTTACTGACGCACTCGGGCCGGCAGTTTGGAGGAGATCCAATAAATTCTTGCAGGCAAGAACAGGATGGCAAGTCATTGACTACTTGGCATTGTGCGTTGGGTCCGCAAGGGCTTGGTTGGCAAGGTTGAGTTGGGTCTCGCGGTGGTTCCACAGCTTTAAAATTAAGAGGAATTGGATACTTTTAATACACGCATCTAATCATCAAAAAATTCATTCGAGAAATGCAAAGAACAATGCTCTTACGATTAGGGGTGCAATATATAAACGGATCTCCAGTCATTCCTGGTGGACAAGAACAGATCGGGTTATGGTTCAGGACGTTGCAAGTTGCTCGAATGCCACAAGTTCCCGGGCATGGGTTTCGACATTTTTGGTTCGAGCAAGCCTCGCTTGGAGCACAGTCAGAGTTCACCGTGCATTCTGGCCTACACGATGGCGGGGCGCCCATGAAGCCAGGAATGCAAGAGCAGATAGGGTATCCATTGTTGACGATACACCTGCTGTTCGGTCCACAAAGCGAGGGGGTACACTGAGCTGTCTCTTCAGGAGCTGTGTAACAGAAATTAATCGGTAGAGTCGTTGTCTGGCAAATAAGCTCCGGATGTGTCTTCGGGTTGGTCGTACCTTCCATCGGTGAGCACTGGACGAATGCGATTCCAGACATTCCCGCGGGACAAGAGCACATGGGCACGTGGTTGTAAACATTACAAATTGCATTCCTGCCACAAACGCCAGGACAAGGATCTCTGCATTTGTTTCTAATGCAAGCTTGATTTTGAGGACAGTCCGTATTCAGGACACACTCCGGACGACAACCGCTGTAAGGGTCCCCTCGGTACTCTTGGATACACGTGCAAACTCCATTGTTGCACTCCGCGTTTGCACCGCATGGTGAAGGGTTGCAAGGATTTTCTGGTACTGATGCTGTAATATCAACGGTGAGACAGGTTTAATCTCCTGATGAAATCTCGTTTTTCTTGGAAACTGAAAAATGTATCCTTACGTAAAGGTGCGTAGACCGTGCAGCTTCTAAATGGATCTCCGGTGTATCCTTCCAAACAAGTACACACAGGAATATGATTGACAACACTGCATTGTGCCGAAATGCCACACGAACCAGGGCACGGATCCCTACATCTTTCTCGAATGCAGGCTTGATTGCTCGGACATTCTGGATTGGTTCTACATTCTGGGCGGCAGTTGGGAGGACTTCCGATATAATTTTGTTGACAGGCACACGAAGGTACGCCGCCGGTATTTTGGCATTCCGAGAATGGCCCACAGGGTGATGGGATGCATGGGTTTTGAGTTGGAGGGAACGGTTCTGTGGGTGGCTTAGCTGTAATTATAGAAACCGATTAAATGACGGACTTAATTCTGTTTAAGACTACATTCTCATAGTCGATTCACTTACGTGGTTCCGAGAAACACACGGTGAAGGGGTCTCCTGTATACCCTGGACTACAGCTGCATATAGGTACGTGATTTATAACACGACAAACGGAATTCCGACCACAGTTGGACGTACACGGATTTACACACTTTTGGTTAGAACAAGCTTTGTCCGAAGGACAATCGGAACTGCTTGTGCATTCTGGTCTGCAGGATGGCGGGTTTCCGGTATATGTGGGCAGGCAAGAACAAACCGCTATACCGTTTACTAATCTGCATTGGCTATTTGGGCCACATTGTGCAATGCTGCATGGATCCCGATTGTCTTCTGGCACTGTGTGATGAAAAAAAATTATAACTTGGCAGAGACGGACAAAAATGATGCTGTTCTCATATATGCCACTTCGCAATTAATTACGGTCTTACCGTCCGGTAATCGTTGTATGCAGTAACTGTATGGATCCCCTTGATAAGATTCGAAACAAGTACACATGGCAATATGGTTAACGACGTGACACTCTGCATTCGTGCCACAAGTGCCGGGACATGGATCGACGCATTTTGAGTTTACGCAAGCCCGATTTGATGGACAATCGGGATTTATAGTACATTCCGGCCTACATCCCTCGTACGGATTACCGAAATAATTAGGCAGACAAGTGCAAGCTCCAGCGTTATTACGCTCGGTGCATCGCGCGTTTGCACCACATGGAGAAGGTACGCAAGGTGTAGTGTCACTTGGCCCTGGTGGAACTAAAATTAAACGTAGTTGTCAAATGCTAAGAATAGGATCTCGGGAAATAAATCTCGATTCGAATCTTACTTGGCTGACTGTAGCATTCAGTGAATGGATCTCCAGTGTAGCCTGCAAGGCACACGCACATCGGAGTGTGACTGACTGTTCGGCATTCGGTGTTGACACCGCAGGAACCTGGACAAGGGTTTTTGCATTTTTGATTGATGCACGCTTGTTGCGTTGGACATTCGCTGTTGCTGACGCACTCGGGTCTACAATTCGGAGGGGTGCCAAGGAATTCTGGTAAGCAAGTGCACGATGGCGTGTCGCCCACAACATTGCATTGAGCATTCGACCCACAAGGTGAGGGTTGGCAAGGGTTTACTGGAGGCCGCGATTCTTCTTCTGCAAGGAAATGGGACATGTCATATAGGGTGTTATGTCCAGAAAAGTAACTAAAAGTAAAAAAAATAATTGCTTACGAGGTAGAGAGCATTGAGTGAATGGGTCTCCTGTATATGGACTGGGGCAATGGCAAACAGGATTATGGTTTATCACAGTACAGCGTGCTCTTATACCACAAGTACCGACACAAGGATCTCTACATTTTTGGTTTGAACAGGCTTCGTTCAGTGGACAATCGGAGCTTAGTACGCATTCTGGTCGGCAATTGGGTGGGCTTCCAATGAATCCTGGTACACAGCTGCAAACTGCCTGGCCGTTATTGACCCTACATTGACTGTTAGGACCACAGGGTGAAGGAGAACAGGTTGTCGTGGCTGGTGGAGCTGCAGAAAATCACATTTATGTTATCTCTGGCTTCTAAGGTAAAATGTGCCTAAAAGGGAGATTGTGAAATTACCTCTGACAGCATTGCACTGGATATGAGCATTGCCTTCGAATCCAGGAGGACAGCTGCACATTGGGATGTGATTGTAAACGTTACACAGTGCATTGGTTCCACAAGTTCCCTGACAAGGATCTTTACATTTGTTTCTAATACAAGCTTTGTCTCTCGAGCAATCGTTATTTAGGACACATTCGGGTCTGCATTCGATATAAGGGTCTCCAAAGTATTCAGACAGGCAGGTACAAACACCGTCGTCACATTGTGCGTTTGGACCACAGTTACATTGAGGTTTTGGAAGTTCGTCCATAGCTGTTGATAAAAAGGAGTGGATAAGTTCAAGATTATTAAGTGACCTATACAAGTTAGCAGTGCTAGCGTTCCAGTAAAAACTTACGTGGTTGTAGCCGACATTCACTGAAAGGATCTCCAGTGTAGCCTTCAGAACATGTGCAAGTGGGGATGTGATTTACGACAGAGCAAAGGGCATTGAATCCACACGAGCCTGGGCAAGGATCTCTGCATCTTTCCCTCACGCAAGCTTTATTCCGGGGACAATCAGAGTTGATAGTGCATTCTGGTCGACAGTTTGGTGGGCTACCGAAATAATTGGGCAGGCAGGAACACGCGGGTGTGGTGCCAACGGTTTGACATTGAGCGTTGGGACCACAGGGTGATGGACTACACGGTTCAGATGGAGGTTGTGGTGGCTCTACAATATTTGTAAAAATATTTGGTGAACTTACGTTGGAATTATGAGTCACCTTAGTGTGCAAAAATATCCTACCATCGGACAATTCAAAGACACATCCAACGAAAGGATCTCCCGAAAATCCAGCCTTGCAGAAACAGAATGGGCTGTGGTTTATCACTTTGCAAACTGCGTTCCGTCCACAAGGATCCGGGCAAGGGTCAATGCATTTCTGATTGACACAAGCTCGAGTCGAGGGACATTCGGAGTTCACCACACACTCCGCACGGCATGCTGGTGGACTTCCAATGTACGTTGGCCGGCATGAGCACACGGCTTGGTTGTTGTTTACCCGACATTCGCTATTTGGTCCACAAGGTGATGGGTTGCAAGGATCACGTAATGGTCTAGGCTCGTCTAGCACTGGTATTATTGGAAACACATTAAGTGTCTGTTGTGGAAATTCAATAGGAATATCAAGGGGAATTACACAAGATGTCTTACCAGCGTCGACTATTCTACAAAAACGGAAGGGATCTCCAGTATAACCTTGCAAACACGTGCATGCTGGCAAGTGATTGACCACCTGACACTCCGCGTTTTGTCCACACGTTCCTGGACACGGATCCTGGCATTTCAATCGTATACAAGCTAAATTGGCCGCACAGTCTGAACTAGCGACGCATTCAGGTCTGCACCCTTCGTATGGGTTTCCAATATAGTCTGGCAGACAAGTGCAAGACCCGGCACCGTTAAGTTCTTTGCACACTGCGTTAGCACCGCATGGTGTTGGTGTACAAGGTGTTGGTCTTTCGTCTCTCGCTATAATAGTTAAAGCGCGAATTAGGTTTGGTGGAATTCTGGATATTCTTGTTTTGTGTTACAGCAACTCACGTGGTAGTGGAGTGCATTGGGTGAATGGATCACCAGTGAACTCTGCGCGACAAGTGCACATTGCCGTGTGGCTAAACACGTTGCAATCGGCATTCGGGCCGCACGAACCGATGCACGGGTTTCTGCATTTTTGATTGATACAAGCTAGTTGGTTGGCACATTCGCTATTGCTAACACATTCAGGTTTGCAGAACGGTGGGTTTCCTGTAAATTCGGGTAGGCAGGAGCAAGAAGGATTTTGGTTTACCACTTGGCACCTGGCATTCGGGCCACAAGGAGACGGATTGCACGGATCTGGTGCTGGCAGGTCCTCGATTGCTGTGGGGAAGTAATAATAAATCAGTGGTTGCTGTCGTGTCTTATGTTTTCACACTGTAGAAAAGCTTCTTACGGTTCGGGGTGCAGGCGACGAACGGGTTTCCAGTAAATCCCTCTGGACAGGAGCATATAGGATTGTGATTCCTCACTACACATTGTGCTCGCAGGCCGCAAGTACCGGGACAGGGATCTTTACACTTCTGACTAATACACGCTTGATTAGGTAAACAATCTGAACTGACGACACATTCCGGTCTACAACTTGGCGGGGATCCGGTGAAACCGTCAACGCACTTGCATATCGCTAATCCATTGATTTCTCGGCAGTGACTGTTTGGTCCACAGGGTGACGGATTGCAAGGGTTTTGTACCGGTAGATCTATGGAATGGAATTCAATTATGCATCTCCGTTGAATGGACGACAAGGAAGAAGCTATAAGTGATAATTACCGGCAATTTCACGACAGGCAATGAAAGCATTTCCGGTCATTTTCGGCGGACAAGTGCACATTGCAATATGGTTGGAGACCAAACATTGTGCGTTTTGGCCACAAATGCCAATACAGGGATCAACGCATTTGTTTCGAAGACAGGTCCTGTCACGAGGGCATTCGTTATTGATGGTACATTCCGGTCGGCATTCACGGTAAGGGTCTCCTTGGAATTCCGGTAAACACGAGCATGCTCCGTCTTGGCAAACCGCATTAGGACCACATGGAGATAATTCACAGGGATCTGTCTCTTGGGGCTGCTTATCTAAACGATTTAAAAGTGTAAAATTGAGAATCTATTCGTTTATGGCTTATTACGGTTACGTTGATTCGTGTAAAATTCTTACTCGGTGGCGTTGGAACACAGTTGGTGAATGGATCACCCGTGAATCCTGCGATACAGGTACAAATCGGTATGTGATTGATCACGCTACATTCGGCTTGTACACCGCAGGAACCAGGGCAAGGGTCTCTACATTTTTGCCTCATGCAAGCCTGGTTGCTTGGACAGTCTGAATTTATGATACATTCTGCTCTGCAGTTGGGTGGACTTCCCATGTAATTTGGTAGACAGGAACAACTTGCTTGTTCATTGATTTCTCGGCATTCGGCATTGACTCCACATGGGGATGGCAGACACGGATTTAGATTTGGCAGCGGTGACGGCAGTGGTTCTGTGAAGTGGATTAGTCAATAAGACATACCCTACTTAAAAAAACATCTAAAAGTCTAAAGTTTCATTGATGTCTTACTTGGAGTGGGGAAACAGCTGGTAAACGGATCTCCAGTGAAGTCCGCTTTGCAGCTGCAAATCGGACTGTGATTTTGAACTCTACAATTGGTATTAATACCGCAAGTGCCAGGGCAAGGGTCAACACATTTTTGGTTTATACAAGTTTTGTCTAAAGGACACTCTGTGCTAATAACGCATTCTGGTCGACATCCTGGAGGGCTGCCGGAGTATTGTGGCAAACAGGAGCACACAGCTTGTTGGTTGATTTCGCGGCACTGGCTATTAGGCCCACAGGGGTTCATTGAGCAGGGATTAACTCGTTCGTCTTCTTCAGCTGGAAGAAATGGTCAAATCGATTTTCATGATTGAACGTTTCCAGTCGAGATGGGTTAGGCTGTAAGCTGTTAATGCTTTCTGTGGGCTGTTATCGTTTTAATGGGAAACTTAAGTACGCTATTCTTAAGAACAAAGCACTTATCGGATGCTGACGCTAAACGTCTAGGTTCGGTGTTATGCAGCATTAGCTTGTGCGTCATAATAAATAATATGGGTCTTACGAGGCGCAGGACGGCAGAATCTAAATGGATCTCCTGTAAATCGTGGCAGGCAGAAACAACTCGGCAAGTGATTAATCACTTGGCATTCGGCGTTCATACCACAGGTTCCAGGACAAGGATCCTGACACTTGGATCGAATGCACGCTCGATTGGAGGTACAGTCAGAATTCGATGTACACTCTGGCCGACATCCTTCGTAAGGGTTTCCAATATATTCTGGGGCACAGGTGCAAGATCCCGCTCCGTTCTGCTCTTTACAGATGGCATTCGGGCCACAAGGTGATGGCGTGCAGGGAGAACTAGGCATTGGTGGTACACTGTCGTCTAAAAATGAGTCTTCGGGTGTTATCAAGTTCATAACGTAATTGTTAGTCTGTTTGTAGCAATGTTCATTATCCATAAAGCCAAAGGTCTTTACTGAGAGGTATGGCTTACTCGGTCTCAAGATACACCTGGTGAATGGGTCACCGGTGAACCCGGAAGGACAGACACAGGTCGCTGAATGGCTCACTACTCGGCATTCTGCATCAGCGCCACACGATCCGGGACAGGGGTCCTTGCATTTGTTATTGATACAAGCCAGTACGTTGGGACACTCGCTGTTACTCGCGCACTCTGGCCTACAATTTGGTGGAGTGGACACATAGTCAGGCAGACACGAACAAGAGGGCGAATCGTTTGTCACACGACAAACAGCATTTGGACCACACGGGGAAGGCTGGCAAGGATTCGTAGGTTTTGGCGGTGCAATAGCTATGTGGGAAGAAAAGTTTTAGTTCATTAACGTTGTGTTGCTATGAAGTTTTATGCTGAAAAACTGTGATGGACGAAATCCTTACGTTTTGGCTGACATAGAACGAATGGATCGCCGGAGAATCCTGTCGGACAAGTGCATATGGGGTTGTGGTTCTTGACATTACAAATAGCCTTCAAGCCACACGTGCCCAAGCAAGGGTTTATACATTTCTGGTTACTACAGGCTTCGTTCAAAGGACAATCGGAGGAAACAGTACACTCAGGTCTGCACGTTGGTGGGCTACCGAGGTAGCCAGTGACACAAGCGCACACCGCTTGGTCGTTCACTTCTCTACAAACGCTGTTGGGGCCGCATGGATTCGAGGCACAGGGTCTCTTTGGAACTGGATCTAGTTTAGCAAGAATTGTTGGTTCAGTGATTTTTACTACAACTGGGAAAACACGCTACAATTTTGGCATTTCAGTGAAGAAGTGCGTTGATTACCTCTTAACACGGAACACAAGGCAAAGGCGTTGCCCGTCATTCCTGCGGGACAGCTGCACATCGGAACGTGATTGTAAACGTTGCAAAGTGCATTTTGACCACAAGTACCAAGGCAAGGATCCGCGCATTTGTTGCGCATGCAAGCTCTGTTGGACGGACAATCCGTGTTCAAAATACATTCCGGTCGACACCCATAGTAAGGATCCCCTTGATACTCGGGCAAACATGTGCAAACGCCGTTATCGCATTGGGTATTTGATCCGCAGGGTGATGGGTTGCACAAATCTTCCGGGACACTCTGTTCAGCTATAAAGAACATTTCGTTTGAATCGAAGGTCATAATCTGATACGGTTACTTCAAAAGATTATGTGGTCTTACGTGGCTTCGGGTAGCAGTTATTGAAAGGATCTCCCGTGAAACCTTCCGGACACGTGCATACGGGAATGTGATTATAAACGGTACAAAGAGACGTGATGCCACACGCTCCCAGGCAAGGGTCTCTGCATTTTTCGTTGATACACGCGAGATTCATTGGACAGTCGGAATGCACAGTGCATTCTGGTCTGCAATTCGGGGGAATTCCAGTATATTTTGGTAAACAGGAGCAGGACGGTACGCCTCCTCTGTTCTGACACTCCGCGTACATTCCACATGGGAATGAAACGCATGGGTTCTCGGATAGTGGAAAGTCATCGGAAGGTGGTGCTGAAAGTTGTGAAGTAAAATAGGTATAAAGATTTTGTTTCAATAATTTTCAAGCCGTTCATCTAAATAAAGAAAAGAATTATAAAAGAACCTGAAACAACAATAAGAGAAAAACAGAGAGAGAGAGAGAGAGAAATCTTACGTAGGGCGAGGAAGCAGCGCGTAAATGGATCTCCAGTATGGCCAGGATTGCAACTGCAAATGGGACTGTGGTTGATCACTTTGCACTGAGTATTCAGTCCGCAAGAGGCCGGGCAAGGAGTGACGCATTTCTGGGTGACACAGGCCATGTTCGCCGGGCACTCGCTGTTCACGACACACTCGGGTCTGCAGTTTGGAGGGTTACCAATGTACGTAGGGAGGCAGGAGCAAGTTGCGTGATCGTCTTGGTTACGGCATTTACTGTTGGGTCCACAGGGTGATGGGTTGCACGGATCTTCCGGAATGACTAAAGAATTATGGCATGTTACGATAATTCGATGGCGGATGTTCCAATCCCAGTTACTTATCACTATTCACATCAAATTGTCTTATCTCTAATCAAATTCCATAGTGTTATTAGCGTTAAAAATAAGAACAGCATTTTCCTTAATTGTACATCGTAGCGGTCGTCGAAAATAATGGTTATTCTTAAGGTAACTGAAGTCAGTGGCTTACTGTCTTCGATCACTCGGTTGCAGATTCTGAACGGGTCTCCGGTAAATCCTGGGAGACAGGTACAGGATGGCAGATGGTTTACGGGGCGGCATTGGGCATTGAGGCCGCAGATTCCAGGGCATGGGTCTGTGCATTTGGAATTCACGCAGGCCAGATTGGTCATGCAATCGGAGTTTAGGACACATTCTGGTCTACAGCCTTGGTACGGGTCTCCTATGTACTCTGGTGGACAGGTGCAGGATCCTACTCCATTGTTTTCACGGCAGATGGCATTGGGTCCACAGGGTGATGGTTCGCATGGAGTTCTAACATCTATTTTGGGATTTGGTTGACAGAGAAACTGACTTAGTTGCAGTACAACAATGTAAACGATTACATCGAAGCTCGTGCGCTGTTTTAGAGCAATGGTTCGTGCAGATGTCAGTTTCGATTAATATTTCTGGGGAAAGGGTGTCTCATTCGGGATGAGCTGGAAGCTGGCGCTGAATATGGCGATTGGTTTATTGCATGAATGGTGGTGTTACGGTCAGTGATGGAAGCTTGTCGTTGATTAATGACGCAGTGGGCTTTTGGTTTTTCTATTCGATCGTGTTATTTCGATCGTTCGCTCTATTAGCTGCTTAGCATTTGGCGGTAATCCTATTATGGGTATTAGTGTTAACGCATTTTCACGGTGGATTTAGGTCTTTAGTGGATTCTCGTGCTCTCTACTTTTCGACACGTGCGTGTTCAGTAGCCGGGCGTTAATATAGCGCTATTCTAGATGGAGTATACTAGTTCGCATGATTTTTTGTATTATTGGGCAGTTCATTATGGGTGAGTGCATTCGAGCCTTTTTCATTCAGGCCCCGCCACCTTTTCTTTCGTGCGTAAAATATTTCGTATGATTGCGATTCGTCGTAATATTATCGTAGTCTAATCGAGGCTACATGATAAACACAAAATCTCTAACTAGTGAAAGCACTTACCTGCGCTCCTTTCAGCAAGCAAGCAAAGTTAGAAATGGATGACTTTTTTTGTGAATTGACTCACCTTTGCCGACTGGTTGACAGCTGTTGAACGGATCGCCTGAGAAGTCCGCGAGACACGAACACGTAGCGTGGTGGTTAATCACCGTACACTGAGCGTTAAAACCGCACAATCCGACACACGGGTCACGGCACTTTTGTTGAATACACGCGAGATGAGACGCGCACTCCGGATTAAACGTACACTCCGGTCGACAGTTCGGAGGCACTCCGATGTAATTCGGTGCACAAGAACAAGCTGGACTTTCTCCTCGGACTTGGCACTCCGCGTTTGGTCCACAAGGTGATGGCTGGCAAGGGTTCACTGGTGGAGCTGGTTGAGCTAATTGGACAAAAACGAAAACGTACGTTTGTTAACACCCGTTAGTGAAGATTCTCAGGGATTGTCGAATTTCAAATTCGCGTAAAAAGTTAAATTCTTACTTGGTGCCATGTAACATCGCACGAACGGGTCTCCGGTGTAGGACTCAGCGCAGCTGCAAATCGGACTATGACTGACAACTTGGCATTTGGTGTTCTGGCCACACGTGCCCGGACAGGGATCTTGACATTTGTTGCGCAGGCACGCTTGGGTCAGCGGACACTCCGCACTAGTGACACACTCCGGTCTACAGGAAGGCGGGCTGCCGATGAAGTCTTGCTGGCAAGTGCACACGGGGTGGTTGTCCACCACTTTGCAAATGCTGTTCGGACCACACGGGCTTGGAGAACAGGTTTCCTTGGGGACATCTGAAAACCATTCAAAAGCGTAGCGTTATTTTCTCTTCATGATGTCATATCGGGACAGTGAGAAGTATAAGAAGACGGTATACCTGGTATCGGACGGCAGTTCGAAAATGGATCACCGATGGTATTTGGTGGACAGCTGCACATAGGAATATGGTTGTTCACATTGCACAGTGCACCTACACCGCAAATTCCTTGGCAAGGGTCAACGCAGTGTTGATTGATGCAAGCTTGCGCTCGGGAGCAATCAGAGTTCATGGTGCATTCTGGTCGGCAGAAGCTGTACGGATCCCCGAGGTAATCCGGCAGACAAGTGCACTTCCCGTTGAGGCAAATCGCATTGGCACCACACGGAGGGTCGTTGCAGAGGTTACTTGGAGGACGCGGATATTCTGAAAGCATCAAACGGACAAATCTTACATCCGCTTCTTTACAAAAAGTCACGTGTCCTCGGGCATCAGTGTGAAATTATCTACTTACCGACTACTGGAGAACATAGAGTGAAGGGATCCCCGGTGAACTTCTCCTGGCAAGAGCATGTTGGGATATGATTTTGTACACGGCAAATGGCGTTCAGTCCGCAAGAACCGACACAAGGATCTGTGCATCTTTCGGAAATGCAAGCTTGCACCGATGAACAGTCTGTGTTCACTACACACTCTGGACGACAATTTGGTGGCGAGCCAATGTAGTTCTTCATGCATGAGCAGACAGCTTGATCGCCTACCACTCTGCATTCTGCGTACAAGCCGCAGGGGGATGGCATACAAGGTCTAAAAGGTGTTGGTTCTCTCGGTAGCTCGTCTGTAAAGGCAACCAACGTTGTTTGTTACAATTTCGCCGTGGTATCGTACCTACGAGGTGACAAAATAACAAATGAACTGTAACTTACCCATTTGAGGATAGCATGCGAAGAATGGATCGCCGGTGGTCCGCGGGGGACAATTGCAAATAGGATTGTGATTGATCACTCTGCAGTTTGCTCCGGTTCCGCAAGTTCCTGGGCACGGATCGGTACATTTGTACTTGTAACAAGCACGGTTCTGAGGGCACTCGGAATTCACGACGCATTCGGGTCTGCAATTTGGTGGGACGCCAATGTACGTGTCTTGGCACGTGCAAACAGGTTGTTCATTAACAGTTCGACATAAACTGTTGGGTCCGCATGGTGACGGTGAACATGGATCGTAAATTGTAGGTTGCGTGGCTGAAAAATGAAAAGGTTTTCTTCGATTCATCCTCCATCGAATGACGTTGTAATCCGTTTTAATAGCAATACTTACGTGGTTCTTCTTGACGAGTACAGAAAGTGAATGGGTCTCCAATGTACCCTGGCAAGCAAGTGCAAGTTGGAATATGATTAACCACCGAACATTGAGCTTGAGTGCCACAAACACCCGGACATGGGTCATCGCATTTATTCCGGACGCACGCTTTGTTCGTCGGACAATCCGAGCTCAAGATGCACTCTGGCTGACAACCCTCGTATGGATTTCCATGGTAATCTTCGATGCAGATACAGGCCCCGACGTTGTCCCTTTGCTGACATACAGCGTTGGCTCCACACGGAGAAGGATCGCATGGATTTATTGGTTCCTCTGCAAGGAAATGAGAACACGTGAACGAAACGAGACAATTATGATAAATGGCATGAGCATTTTCTGAAGATGACGTACCCCGTCGAAGTATACACTGCACAAACGGATTTCCAGTGTATCCTGGAGTGCAAGTGCAGGTAACTGCGTGGTTCACAACATTGCAAATAGCATTGTCCCCACAGGATCCTGGACACGGGTCTTTACATTTCGAGTTGATGCAAGCTTTGTTGGAAGGACAATCAGGATTAATTAAACATTCTGGCCGACACGCCGGTGGACTGCCAACGTATGTTGGAAGACACGTGCACGATGGTGAACCGTTATTATTTTGACATTGAGCGTTCGGGCCACAGGGTGACGTCATACAGGGGTCATCTCTGGGATATGGCAGAGGTGCTGTAAAAATATTTGATAACATGTTACCCCCTAAACTTACGTTACCCAGTTGACGAAAATAAAGGGATAAATCAGTTGCTTACGGGGGTTATCATAGCAGCTCTTGAAAGGATCGCCAGTTTGTCCTGGAGAACAGCTACAAATCGGAGAGTGATTTCTCACCTCGCACCGTGCGTTCAAACCACAAGAGCCAAGACAGGGGTCAGTGCATTTGTTGTTGACGCATGATCGTGTAAGAGCGCATTGCGAACTAACGATGCACTCTGGTTTGCAATCGGGTGGAGAGCCGATATATCCTTGAAGACAGGAGCAGACCGCGTGGTTCTCAATGTTACGGCATTCGCTATTTGGCCCACATGGTGACGGCGAGCAAGGATTTCCCTTCGGCTCGTCTGCGGAATTGGTCAAATTCATGATCGGGTCTAGATATAAGTGAATTTATTTATTCTGCATCTTGAAAATTGTTACGAACCTTTTGGTGCTTCGCGACAATTAATAAACGGATTGCCCGTCCATCCAGCCGGACAAGAACATATTGGAATGTGGTTAACGACGTCGCATTGAGCATTTTGTCCACATATTCCAGGACAAGGATCTCTGCATTTGCTTCTCAGACACGATTTGTCTCGAGGACACTCCGAGTTAACGACGCATTCTGGTCGACAAGATTCGAACGGATTTCCGATATACTCCGGTGGACATTCGCAAACACCAAGATTGCAAATGGCGTTCAGACCGCAAGGGGATGAATAACATGGGTCCGGAATCTGGTCCTCTTCTGTAAAAAAAAATGTCAGACATGACATCCCGTACATGCTCGTATCCTGGTGGACAACGTGGAAAACAGAAAGAACGTAAAATGTAGCTTACGTTTTGGTTTCAGGGAGCACTGTGTGAATGGATCTCCAGTGTAACCTTCCATGCAACTGCATACCGGTATATGGTTGAGAACGTGACATTGCGCATTGATACCACAAGAGCCAGTGCACGGATCTTGACATTTCTGGTTGATGCAAGCTAAGTGACTCTTGCATTCCGATGTTAGGACACACTCTGGACGACAGTCCGGTGGGGCGCCAGTGTAATTCGGTAGACAAGAACATACTGGATTTCCTGATATCATTTGACACTGTGAATTCGCTCCGCAGGGCGATGGAGTGCACGAAGGTGGTCGCTCGGTTGTTGGCTCGACGGACACTGCAAGACAAGTAGCGAATTTAAAAATGCCCGTGGTTAGATTTCTAGTTAATGCTAAGGTTTCGTACTTTTTGGAGAACACTGAGTGAACGGATCCCCGGTGAACCCTGTTGGACAAGTGCAGATTGGAATGTGATTCTTCGTGGTACATTGCGCTCTAAGACCACAGGTATTCGGACATGGATCGGAGCATTTCTTGTTTATGCATGCGAGGTGAACAGGGCATTCGGCGTTGACGATACATTCGGGTCTGCACGAAGGTGGGAATCCAATGTACTCAGGGAGACATGAACAAACCGGGCGATTGTTAACAGGTTGACACTTGCTATTCGGTCCACACGGTGACGGTGAACAAGGATCTTTCGGTTCGTCGTCTGGGAAAAAAAAAATCATTATTCTCAAACCCTATTATAATTGACGCAATCGGACAATTTGCTTTAAGCGAACATACCCTGTTGTTTGGCACGTTCACATGCGTAGAACGGGTCGCCCGTATACCCCGTAGGGCAAGTACAGAGCGGCACGTGATCCTGTACGTTGCACAGAGCCAACAAACCGCAAGTTCCAGGGCATGGGTCGATGCACTTGTAACCAACGCAAGCCAGAGTTGAAACGCAGTCGCTGTTATCTTCACATTCTCGTCGACAACCCTTTTGGGCATTGTACGGATCTCCTGTGAAGTCTGGTAGACAAACGCAGGCTCCAGCTCCGTTTCGTTCGCGACACTGGGCATTCGGTCCACAGGGATTTGGCACACAAGGATTGGATGGTCTTGGTGTCGCTGAAAGGAAAGGCGAATTGTGAGAAAAAAAACTCAGGAATTCTAATAAACCTTGAATTTCCTGTCCTTCACTTACTTGGAGGAGGTGCAATGGTGCACTGGAACGTTGGGTCACCAGTGTAGCCCTCGGAACACGAGCAAATGGGCGCGTGATTTTGTACGATACATCTAGCGAGTTCTCCACATGCACCTATGCAAGGGTTTTTGCAGCGTTGGTTTATGCAAGCAGCCGAAGGTGGACATTCGGAATCGTTGGTACACTCGGGTCTACAATTTGGAGGTCTGCCGATGAAATTCGCCGAGCAAGAACAAGCTGGTTGCATTCCCACCACTTTACACTGTGAATTAGGCCCACAAGGATTCGACAGACATGGGTTCTTCAAATCATCGTCGGGAACTCGTCCACTAGGTGGTTCCTTCTCGCAAATCTTGAAAGGATCGCCAACATAACCAGAAGCGCAGGTGCAGGTTGGGTTGTGGTTAACAACGAAGCATTTGGCGTTCTGGCCACAAGTTCCTGAGCAAGGATCAGCACATTTGTTGTCTATGCAAGCTTTGTTCTGCGCACATTCAGAACTGACGGTGCATTCTGGCCGACAAGTTGGCGGAGTTCCAATGAAGCCTATCTGACAGGAACAGATTGCGTAGGTGTCAACGCTTCTACAGTTGCTGTTCGGGCCACAAGGCGATGGATCGCAAGGATCTTCGGCAGGACCTGGTAGAACCATGACGGAACAACCTCGTAAAGGATCGCCAGTGTAATTGGGTGGACAAGAACACGATGGTGCGTGATTGATCACTCGACAGATAGCTTGCGCTCCGCAAGTTCCAGGGCAGGGGTCGATACATTTGTTGTTCAAACAAGCTCTGCTACGGTCGCAATCCGAATTGGTAACACATTCCGGCCTGCAACCCGTGTAAGGGTCACCGAAATATTCCGGGATGCATGTGCAGGAGCCTGCTCCGTTTCGTTCATTGCAGACTGCATTCGCTCCACAAGGTGAGGGGTTGCAGGGTGTTCGAGGGCTCTCGGTTGTTGTTGGCGCTTCCATTATGACGGTACATTCCGTGAATGGATCCCCAGTGAATCCTGGGTTGCACGAACACACAGGATTGTGCTTAACGACGTTGCAGAAGGTGTTGACTCCGCAAGAGCCCGGACAAGGATCGACGCATTTTTCATTTTGACAAGCCAAGTTTCCTGGACAACCCTCGTTGATGACACACTCTGGCCGACAATTCGGCGCTCTGCCGATGTAATTTGGCAAACACGTGCAAGCTGGAATACCGTCGGTTACCCGGCACTGGGAATTCGGTCCACACGGTGAAGGAACGCATGGGTTTCCAGGTGGCGGAGATGGTGGATGTGTAACTGTAGAAAGATTATAGGTGTTGTCAAAATAATTAACCCTTGTCGGTTGTATCGAATTTGTTTTTTGATCGATGTTCAACTCACCCTCATCTCTGACGCATCCGAAGAAGGGATCACCGGTATATCCGCCGGAGCATCTGCAAACCGGATTATGATTGATGACCTGACAGTTGGCATTGACTCCACAGGTTCCTACACAAGGGTCACTGCATTTTAGATTGATGCAAGCTTTATTTTGCGGACAATCGGTGCTAACGACGCATTCCGGTCGACAGTTTGGTGGACTGCCGATGCAGTGAGGCAAACAGGTACACACTGCGTGACCGTCGACCACGCGGCAGTTACTGTAAGGACCACAGGGCGAGTGTTCGCATGGATCTTCGGTTGGAGGTCCTGTTGAGTTGATTAAGCGATTTAATTTATGCTGAAAATGCAACGTTAAGAATATTTCAACAAATTGTATAAGACATACTTGGCCTGGCTACATGACACGACGTCAACGGGTCACCGGTGTACCCGGATAAGCAACTGCAGGTTGGCTGATGGTAAAACACTTGGCACTGCGCGTTCAGGCCACAAGCACCTTCGCAAGGATCCTTGCATTTGTTGTTAATGCAAGCCTTAGCGTGGGTACAGTCGGAGTTTTGAACGCACTCGGGTCGGCAACCCTCGTACGGGTCGCCGAAGTAGTCGTTGATGCAGGTACAGGACGCAGCACCGTTGCGTTCGTTGCAAAGCGAGTTAGGGCCACAGGGAGACGGGTCACACGGTTGCGCTGGCGATTCGTCGGGAATAGCTGAAAACAAAGCGTTGTTTTTAATGTCGAAGGATGCGAAGACCATAAATTTGCCTCGTCGACAAACTTCTTACTTCTCTCGGTACACCCAGAGTATGGATCCCCTTCGTAATTGTCGTAACATTGGCACATAGGACGGTGGTTGCGGACGTTGCAATTAGCGTTAATTCCGCAAGATCCAACGCACGGATCCACGCATTTCTTCTGGATGCAGGCAAGGTGACTCGGGCAGTCCTCGTGAATCAGACATTCGGGTCTGCAGTTCGGGGGAGAGCCGTACATGCCACTGCTGCAACTACAAACCGGGCGATCGTTCTGGACGGTGCACTCGGCATTTGGCCCACATCGCGATGGATTGCAAGGTGACGAAACGTCCGGTGGTCCCGAAACTGAAATTATTGACAAGTTTGAGTTAACTTCAGCTAAACATCAAACTCATTCATCGATTTAGCGTGTGAGCGGTCAAAGTTGTACCTTCCACGCATTGGAATAGCGGGTCCCCGGTGTAATCGGGCAAACAGCTACACAGTGGGTTGTGGTTGCTGACGTGACACTGAGCGTTGAGTCCGCAAACTCCATTGCAAGGGTCGCTGCACTTTTGGGAAATGCATGCCAGGTGCGGCGGGCATTCGGAGCTAACGACGCATTCGGGGCGGCAAGTTGGTGGAGCTCCTTGGTATCCAGGGCTGCAAGAACACACTGCGCGGTCTTTCATCACGCGACAGATGCTGTGTGGCCCACAAGGCGACGGAATGCAGGGATTCTGAGGCGGGAGAGCTGTGGAAAAACAGTTTAGTTCGATGATCGTCGTTAGAACGAATGCGTTTTGAAGACCATTGATACATACGCGTGTCCTCGACTTTGCAGAAGTGGAACGGATCCCCGCTGTATCCCGGTAAACAGGAACACAAGGGAATATGGTGATTGACTTCGCATTTAGCGTTGGCACCGCAAATTCCCGGGCATGGATCTCGACAGTGTTGGTTGAGACACGCTAAATGGTCGGCGCACTCGGCGTTTGTGATACATTCTTCGCGACACCCTCCCAGGTATGGGTCTCCGACCAATGGTGGAATGCAACTGCACTTGGACCTTCCGTTTTCAGCAGTGCAGAGGGCGTTCTCTCCGCAGGGCGATGGATCACAGGGGTTATAGGAAAACGGTGGACGAACTGCAAAGCGAGTTATCGAAATTTTAATATCCGACCAGTCAGGTGTCACTGGAAGAAGAGGTTATCAATTATGCGACAAAAGTTACCGGTGCAATTTTTGTAAGGATTTCCAACGAGTTTCTGAGGACAGTAGCACGGAGGCACCCTATCAGAGTCGCAAACGGCTCCGAAACCACATGGGTTTGGATCACAAGGATCCGTCTGGGCAATGCAGCCGCGGATGGTGTTCGGACTTTCGATGAAACCAGGCAAACAGGTGCACTTTGAGAGTCCGTTGTTGAGTACGGTGCACCTCGTGTTCGGTCCACAAGGTGATGGATCGCAGGGACTGTCTGGTAGCTTACACGGGGAACCTGGTGGTTCACCTTCGTAACCCGGAAGACAGAAACAGCGGACCTTGCCATTCACCACGCGACAGCCTGAATTAGCGCCACACGGGTTACCCTCACATTTGTCTCCTTCTGGAACTGAACGAATGCCTTGTCATACCCGCTCCGGTTATCGGTTTGCCACAAGTCCAGACTGATTTGGATACTTACTGCACTGTTCGAATGGGTTCCCGGTGAGCCCTTTGGGGCAGTAACAAATCGGCTGACCATTGTCCACCTCGCACATGGCGCGGAGACCGCAGGGGTTCGGAGTGCAAGGGTTACCCGACGGTTCTTGGCACCCGATTTGAGCGTCACCCTGGAACCCGGGCAGACACTTGCAGTGCGCTTCGTGATTTTCAGCGTAACATTTAGCGTTGGTGCCACAGCTGTGCTCCAAGCAAGGGTTGACGCACAGCCTGTTAAGGCGGTCGCATAATTTGGACGGCGGACAATCCTCGTTGTAGTGACAGATGTCTTTGGACTCCGCTTCTGAGGTGTCAAGTGATCGATTTGTTAGACATTTCCGAGGATCGTGAAGGTTCTTGAGACTGAAGGTCTCGGATCCACCGATTTCTGCGGAACTTACCGGGCTCGCAAAGCGTAAAACCGTTTCCAGTGTAACCGTCCTCGCAGCTGCAGTCGGTTCCGTGATTGGTATTGACGCAAACTGCATGCTCGGTGCAAGGATTGCGAACGAGACACGGTTCCTTGCAAAGTTGGTTGATGCAGGCCTCTGTGAATGGGCAATCCCAGTCGCTTGTGCAACCCGCTAGAGAAAGAGTGATAAAGCCCGTATAACCCCCAGAAAGGTGTGCGAAAAAGTAGTCGATGGACAAAACAGGAGAGCAAAATTGAAGTGTTTCAAATTGTCCGAAATTGAAAGTATTTCAAGCGAATGCCAGAAGAGTTTTTATTTTTTGTTTTCTTGAAGGGAAGAGGAATCGAGAGAGATTTGAGCTCTTGAAAATCGTGCGGCCAAGCATCGTTTCAATAGATTGGTCTAAACATGCTTCGTATCGACACGTTGGTGATTCCACTCTTACTCTTCTTGAGGATTCCAAAGTCTTCGTACCGGAATTATTTACATTAGTTACAATATTTACAGAAATCGGGGTGAGAAAACTTTCGAGGGAGAAAAAACGGTTTACCAAGAGCTGAAGGTATGAGTAGTGGCAGAACAAACCTTTGGTACACGTATTCGTCGTCGGGTCGCATTGCATCCCAGCTGGACAATAGGGACACACTCCTGTATCTGGAACTGCAGAAATAACGCGGGTGGAAATCTTCCGTTTTCAATTTTCAGTGGATTTTGGAATTTTTTTTTTCAGCTTTTAGTATCTATAAATTCGTTACCTGCGGCACAAACTGGTCTGTGATCTTGAACGTGACAGTCTTCCACGTAGTCACACGGGTTTCCAAGAGTGCACGGATTGAGGCACTGTTGGTTTATACAAGCCAGTTGTATCGGGCAATCGGAGTGCGTCGTACATTTCAGGTCTAAGAAAAATGGCGCAAAGTCAGAACGAGATATATACAGAATTTTGATGGTTCGCGATAATCGACTTTTCGTATTTTTGTGATTTCGTTTAATTCATCGAACGAGAATTTTCGGAAACGAGATCTGGTCTCGCGATGGTTCTTCGCATTGATAATTACGTGTCTTACATTTACAAACACAAACACAAACGTTTCCGAAAAGGAGCCAAAATTCAGTAAAGTACTGTATCTTTTTTTTTTTCAAGCCCAAGCTCAGGACGTTCCATTCTTTCATTGCACCCTTAAGTGACCAATTTTCTACATCTTCCCGAAATCCCCAGGGACTGCTAATTTTGTGTTAAATAAATTCGAGCAAAGAAATCAAATTTGCACGGAAATGCCTTATGTCAAAAATTGTCCTGTCTGGTTTTAATTCGTCACTTAAAAGTACAATCAGCGCAATTACAAGCAGTTACGATAAGAACATTCAAACATTCAGAGTATTTCAGAATCATGCAGAGGTATTATCTTCAGTCATGCACAAAGAGATCGATAAATGCTCTATGTATATTTGTATGTATAAAAAAAAATGACAAGAATTGACCAATAGGACGGTGTCTCTTCGGAATTGCTCCCGATGCTCTCGTGTCAGTTCGGATTCTTCGATATCCGCCAAAAAACAATGGATTTCTTGAGTTTTAAGAGAATTTCTCAATTTCTGAAACCATCGATGAGACGAATCTCGACAAAGAGGACATTTTTTACATCGTCTCGATACCTCATCGATTTTTTCAAACACGTAAAACTAAAAAAAAGTCAGTGACCATCTGGATGCAGAGTGTAGTTGTGTGAATAAATAACTGTATCTCTGTGGAAAAGACAGAAAAGACGAAGGTATTACGCTACAGCGTAGACAGCTACTTACAAGAACCGCTTTCGGGGGTGGATTAAGGTTCTACAAAATTACACAAGTCCAACATGCTACGAACCAGATAGTTGACAGACAAGCTGATTAAAGAGACATACTGATTAAATTTCAAACAGAGACAGATGTAACGGAAACGTGATCTTCCACTGAGTTGCTGTTTTGGGATCTTGCTAGAGAGCGAAGTTGAAGTTTTAGAATGAGTCTTTCCTTCCTTATTCATAAAAAAGTGTGTTAGGTAGCACCAAAGTATTGCCTTTTTTGGTCTTAGATATGTGGTACCTTCGAATTATCACACGGAGAAAATGCTCGTCTTCTCAGAGTTCTCTTTCCAGAGAAATTTTGTCGTCTAAAATCGTTGAAACGGCTAAATTTGGAATTCTAACACCTCCCCACGAAAAAAAAAGCGCGGTCGCCATACAATTTTGGCCCTTTCTCTGGAAGAGAACTCCCACGATGTCATGTCCCGGACAATTCTTCTCCGCGTGTTAATCGTTTTATCACCCAGACGTGAAACCGCGTCATCAAGAAAGGTACTTTTGCCTGGAAAAGACCGGAGGGCCACAAAGATACGTTTCACGGGCCAGTTTCGCCGTCTGGGAAGCGGTGAAAGAGATAAAAGCCCACGAGAGTCTCCTGTAGAGGCGTAGTAAGACAGAGGCAAAGCGCTGTAGAGAGACTTGCTTGCTTGCATTCCGTTTGCCAATTGTTGGTGTGTGACATACTCTGGCTACTAGAAGATTCGAAGACTGGAAGATAGGTGCTGAGAAATGGTGGTGTTTACCTTTCATGCATCCGTATTTAGTATCTGGCACAAAGCCGGGGGGACAGAACTTGCAGATAGGCTTGTGCTCCTCCACGTAACAGGGGGCATCAGCCGGACAGGTGGAGTTGCTGCAAGGGTCCACGCAGCGATAGTTGCGGCAGGCCAAATCTGGAGAACAGCCACTGTCTCGCAGGCAAATGGACAGGGAAGGATTGCAGTTTCGAGTGCAAATGCACACCGGACGGTGGTCCAGAACGTCGCAAGTTTTGTCGGCGGAACACGGTGGTTTCTTTCTCACGTTACAAGGATTTTGACACTTTCCATTGATGCACGCGGCGTTCGATGGACAATCAAAATCTCTCGAGCAGGTCAGGGTGTCTGGGGCGCAGCTGAGCTCCCCAATTTCGTTGACAACGAAGCCATACTTGCAGACGCACGTCGGCCTGTGATTCCGCACCTGGCATCTCTTCGTGACCTCGCAGCGGTAATTGGGACTCAGGCAGGGGTCGCGACACTCGCTGGTCAGCGCGTGACAGGACAACCGATCGGGACAGTCCTGATCGGACGCGCAACCGGTGGTGGGGAACGGTGGTCTCGGATTCAGGACTTGGCATTTGGGATCTGGGTGGCAGGACGTGTGGGGCATCCCGATGTGACACTGGGGACACGAACAGCGTGGCTTGTGCAGAACCACCCGGCACAGGGCGTTCACTCCACAGGCGCCCCTGAGAGCGCATGGATCCAAGCATTGTTGATTTATGCAGGCTTTCTCATTGGGGCACTCTAAGTCGCTGGTGCATTCGCGCTCTTTACGGGGTTCACGAGAGTGGTCGTAAAGTTGATGGGGTAGGAGCAGGAAAACAAACAAAAAAGAAACAAAAAAGCATTTATGAGAATTGTGAAAACAGATAACTCCGTCTATCGCGTATCGCTAATCGTCTCGTTTGTTTCCCTATGCTTTGCTTTGCGTTGTGTTGAGTCGGTGATATGTATAGTCGTGTTCGAGTTTCGTACGGTACAAAGTGTATGAAATAACCACATGCTGCTCGTTTAACACTGTTCGCTCGCTCAAAGTTGAGCCCGGGAATAGAAAGACGGGATTTTTTTTTACAGTGAACAACACCGAGGTGACTCAAGTGTACACCGATACCCGGGTAGAAAAATTATATACAGTTGCTGGGTTAGATGGAAAATTTATATCGATCCCCCTCAAGCCTCTTGGTGGTGAAAGGGAACCGGTAATATTAAAAACAAAAAATTATAATATTATTTAATATTATTACGGATTTTGAGTAGAGTCTGAAATTTCTCAAAATCCCCATTTGCATATCCTGTGATGTTCAAATAAAAACAATAATAATTCATTGAATTTGAATTTCGACGGTCCAGTTGTTGAAAAATGCAATCTACGTTTTGGCTATAAAAACTGTATATAATTCTTTTAGCTGAGTATGTAACATACATATACACATACATATTCACGTGTGTTTTGAAATCGGGGGTCAATTGGAATCGAAAATAACCAATTCTTTGTATATTAACATTTGAAAATCGGTAAGCGGCAATATTTACAACAGAAGCCCCCAAATAGACTTTGAACAGAAAGAGGAGATACACGACAAGTTCGTCAGGTCTGAACTCAAGCATGGGTATGAGAATGTGTCCCTTCTGGTTCCCACTCAGCTTTGAAATTCGTCAGAATTAGCTTGGGACGCGGTCGAAGCGGATCGAGAACAAAAACGGACACCCCCACATATGAAATTTGTGAGTGAATAAGACAATTGTGTGACAGTGTATCGTATAACGGATTATGTACAGAGTATAGTATATATATATACGAAAGTCTATGTACAGGTACAGAGTGACCGTGAGTCTCTTGTGATCATCGGAGAGATGACAAGATACTGAAGATAAAAAAAGAAACGGACAAATCCATTGCGATGGTGTCGGTCCATCGCAAGCTTTCTTTCTCCAATCACATCTGTCTCTCGGTGTTAACAATAATCCGTGATATTAATATTGTACTCTTCGACAGGATTATTATTTTAATTCCTACTTGAACGATACATGGTTATTCCTACTAGACCATGTTCCTCATTTATGTCGTCACGTTACTAGTCACAGATGCTTTACATAACGTTAATTCGGATTACTAATTACAAACGAGTCTCAGTTAGTAGGTTGTCTCTTACCTGATGCACAGTCGATATCCGGTGATCCGGTGGATCCTGGTGGACACCTACAAACGAACACTGTGTCATCCCGGATACATTCCGCGCCCACTCCACACCCTGTCGTGCGACAGTCGGACCAGCTCTTGTCCACTGTACCTGTAATGGACACATTGGCATTTGAAATTGTCATTGTGGGACTTTGACCCAGCGACATCCTCTTGACCGACGATGCTCTGCTGCCCCAGAACTACCGGTGCCAAGATCACTAAACCGTTTTAGGTTCAGTCGAAAATGACAGACTTACATTGATGGTAAGGGTCCCCGAAGGGGAAAGTGGTTGGACAATAGCACTGCGGCTGGTTGTTGTTGATGCGACAAACAGCATTCGCTCCGCAGTGCATGTCCCTACAGAGGTCATCCCCGCCGCAAATGCAAGCTTGATAGGCATCCCCGTAACATCCTGGGTCGCAGGTGCACTCGTAGCCACCGGAGGTTTCCCTGCACTTGGCGTTAACTCCGCAAGACTTTCTCAGACACTCATCGCCACCTGTTAAAAGAAAACTCTGTTTATATCGTCCATTGAGGATCACTCGGAGCCCTAGCTCCGATACGAGTACTTACCGGTCTTGCAGTTGACCTTCGGGTTACCGTAATAACCGGGCGGACAAGAACACTGAGCTTGTCTATTCACGACACGACACTGCGCGCTGAATCCACAAACTCCGTGTTGCAAGCACGGGTTCGTGCACACACCCTCGTCGCTGCACCGTTTGTTGGACTCGCAGTCTTCGTCGCGATGGCACTCCGACTGGTAGCACTCCTGACTGGGTTCGCCCTGGTATCCTTCGGGACACAAACACACCGCTCGATGGTTGGACACTCGACAGAGTGCGTTGATACCGCACGGAGAGCCGCCCGCTGTGCACGGGTCGATGCACTGTCCGTTAGCGCAAGACAGAGTCGATGGACAATCGGAATGAGTTCTGCAGCCGATCAGGCAAAGACCCGCGTCGCAAGTGTATCCCTGCGAATGCCAAATTAAGTTGATTCGAATGCCAGTGGAGAGAAAAATAGGGTAAATTTGGATGCACCTACTTTCGGGCAAGAGTTGTTGATGTCACACTTGATACGACACTTTCCGTCATGACAGAGCTCGCCACAGGAGCACTGATCTTGACCGTAACAGCTCTTGATGCAGAAGCCAATTTCATCGCATTCGCACGTTCCGTCGCAGGGTATCATGGTTTTCACGCAGCTGACAAGTGCATTGCCGTAGTAATTAGCCGGGCAGCTGCACTGCGCTGAATGATTGATCACGTGACACCCGGCGCACTCACCGCAAGCTTTTCCTCCTTCGCATGGATCTAAAAGTTTTATTGGAAAGGACAAAGTAAGACAAATTGGTGAAAAATGTGGCCGAAAATCTTCAGTAAGAAATTAGCGAATCTCACGTACTTCTGCATTTGTTGTTTACACAAGATTCTTCAGTAGGACAGACGTGATCGCTGCGACATCCGATGTCACACAGTCTGTTCTGACAAATCTGGTTGGCTGAGCATTGATCGTCCGTGTTACAAATGGCCTTGCAGTAGCCTCCGTCGCATCTCTCGTCGTTGAGACAATTAGCATCGCTGTAAAAAAAGTTAACGATATTTTTACAAAATTCTCGTGACATCACGTGCCGCTGAAAAACAGTCTTTCGCCTTCGTATGTACCTGCGACAAGATGTGTAACAGGATCTGCTGTAACAAACTTGTCCGGGCAGACACTCGCCGTCGCTGGAACAAGGGAGGAACGATTGCTTGCAACCCACGGCAGGGTCTCCGATCAAAGGCGATGGACAGACGCATTGCTTTTGATGGTTCGAAACCAAACACTGGGCGTTGGTACCACAAGCATTTGGAACGGAACATGGATCTGAAACACGCAAGCTTTTGCTATACTCCGAATTCAATAGCGGGACAATGACATCAATTGTGGGAGGGAAAAATTACCTGTACACTGATTATTGATGCAAGACAAGAGATCGGGACACTCGATATCGGCTCTGCATCCGATGTTACAAACAAGTCCTTCGCAAATTTCTCCGCTTCTGCAGTCCTCGTCTCTCCTACAAAGCGCCTTGCACATTCCGGATTTATCGCAACGTTCGTTGCTCAGACAATTTGCGTTACTCGAGCAAACTGGCGTACAGGTACCGCCAACGCACGCAGTTCCCGCTGTGCAATCCCTGTTGGCTTGACACGCGGGTCCTGGGGATCTCAGACACGCGACTCTTGCCGTGGGGTTCGGAATGAACCCAGAAGGACAAGAGCAGGTAGCACGTTGGTTCGATACCGTGCACTTTGCATTCGGACCGCAAGGCGTTACCTCGCAAGGGTTGATGCATTTGTTGGATAAACAGGCCTCATTTGCATTGCAATCTTCATCGACATGGCAGCCGAGGGAACACATGTTGTTCAAGCAAATGTGTCCCAGGAAACAATCGTTGTCCAAGCGGCAAGTTAACAGACAATTTCCTCTCACGCATTTTTCGTTGAAAGCGCATTCGTTATCTACCGTACAAATTGGAAGGCACACATTGTCTCGACACGTGTTTCCCGTGTCGCAGTCATTTGTGGAACTGCAGGAAACAGGTACTGAAAAAAAGAAAGCAAAGGACCCAATATTCTCATGATCCAATTTCGCAAGTGAGGGGCCATCCATAAATTACGTCACACGAATTTCATGATATTTAGAGCCCCCCCCCCCCCCGTCCTTGACACAGGTGATCACATTTGTGCGACCCCCCCCCCCCCCCCTCCTGATGTGACGTCACGTATTTTGCAATGTTGAATTTAGAAATTATTAAAATAAAAGAGCACTTCCAAAATTACTTATATATTTCTATTTAACATCTTTTTTCATAAAATCAACAATAAATCAAACTTTTTAGAAATTTTACAAAATATAACAAATCAAATAAGCGATACAAAATTTAAACATCACGTGTCCATGGACTTTGCACCCACTCTTTTATATTATTTATGATTGGCATAGCAGTCACTCCGATCTGCGCCAAAAAGTGATAAACAGATTTAAATCTTATAATAGTATTGATACAGTTGGTAATAGCTTGAAATTTTTCGTTAGAGTTGAAATCTAGAGTTTTAATACTTTAGGTTTATGTCAGGGGTACCGAAAAGTAATTAAAATTTCTTCACAAACTAACTGTGGTGAGCTCATTGAAGAAATTTTGATTACCTTTCGGTACCCCTAATATATGTGACGTCACGAAGCTCATGACCCGTGCCCCCCCTTGTCACACGGTGTCACACTTTGTTGACCCCCTCCCTTCCCCTTAATGTGTGACGTAATTTATGGGTGGCCCCTGAAAGAAAAAAGAAAATTCTTTCAAGTTTACGTACATCGAACGCATTCAACTTCCGAGTTTCCGGTGAACCCGGGGGGACAACTGCACTGTTTGATGTGACTCCGCACTTGGCAGTCCGCGTTGATACCACAGGCAGCTCTTATTTTGCACGGGTCTAGGCATTGTCCGTTCAAGCAGTTGTCCGACAAGTTGCATTCTTCGTCAGATTGGCAAGAGGCTATAAAGAAACAAGGTAGTTTTTTTTTTTAAACCCGGTCAATTGATAATCCAATCGATGCATTTTCTGGATACTTACGTCTGCATATTGCTTCGTAACAGTAAGTGTTGGCTAAACAGTCCGCAGACGAGGAACAAGAGATGGGCTTCGGTCTACAGCCAACAACCAAGCTATTTGGATCGCCCTCGTAGTCTTCACGACATTGACAAGCGCCAGCGTGATTACTCGCTACGCAATCTGCATTTGGTCCGCACTGGATTCTCGAACAAACGTCTGCAAGAAGGTTAACCACAGTCCCGGGAATTGTTTCGGGGTTTAAATGAACATTTTGAGTTTGAATCCTACCGGAACATTTGGGAACATTGTTGACACTGATGCATTGCGCTGACTGAGGACAGTCCTCGTCTTCGACGCATTCAACCGGCTGTTGGCACCCGCTGTTGTATGGATCCCCGACAGTTCCGGGTTGACAGGAACATTTGTAGGATCCTCGAGAATTTTCACAAAGTGCACCTGGGGCGCACGGAAGATTCGCGCAGTAATCGATAGGTTCGCAAACAGTCGATGGTTCTCCAGTGTAACCTGGTGGACACGTGCAAACCTGCAAAAAAAAAATGAACATAGAACCTGGTTGATTAGATTCTCAACGAGAACAAAGTATGCCCTAAAATCCGCTAGAAACAAAAAGGTGAGAAGTGTTTGTAGAGCCAATTGTTACCGGGGCATGTCTGAGTGCTGAGCAGAGGGCGTTGATGCCGCATGGATTGTGTGCGAGACACGCAATCTTGCATTTGTGGCCCTCGCAGACCTTCTCCTCGGAACACTGGTCGTTGGTTTCGCACTCCACGGGTTGACAACCGATCTTATCGTCATTAGGGTTGCCGAAGAAACCGACTTTGCAGGAGCAGGTTGCGGAATGACTGTCGGCTTTGCACTCGGCGTTGCGTCCACAAAGGATGAGATCGCAGGATTTGCGGCACTCAGCCTAAATCATATTTTACGAGTCAGACAAGTGGTTTAGAGCTTTCGTTGGCAGAATCCTTCGCTAATAAATCACCTGTCCAATGCTATTCTTGATGCACTTTTCATCGTACTCGCAGTCGTCATCGGAAGAGCAACGTAACTCTTGAACGCAAATGCTGTTCAAACAGAACTGGTACTCCGGACAACTGGAGTTGCTCCTACAGGTTGGCTGACAGAGGCCGTTGATGCACAATTGATCGCCGATACAATCGCGAGTGGTCGTACAAAGTGCTGTAAAAAAAAAAAAGATCCTGTGCTAGTAAAAAATGCTTGCATCGGGACAACAAAGAATTTTGCAACCAAACAAGCCGTGATTTATTACCAGTGCAAATTCCACCGTTGCACGAAGATCCAGTCGAACACTGACTGTCAGATTTGCAGTACTGAACTGGCGTGCAGCCTAAATTGGGATCTCCCGTTCCACCAGGCTGACAGGTGCAAACTGCACTGTGATTCAGCGGGGAGCAGTCAGCCCCACGTCCGCAAACGTTCGCTACCGAGCAGGGGTCCACACACTTGTGATCGAAACAGGCATCGGAAGGACTGCAGTCGCTATGGAAGTTGCACTCCAAGTGTACGCATTCGGTCTGTGAAAAACAGGGACCCCATGTATAGAATGAGACTCATATTCGGAAACACATACCGGAGTATGTATACCAACCGTTGGATCGCCAATGGTTTGCCCGGAACACCTGCAATGTGGCAAATGATCCTGCACGAAACACTCGGCGTTCCTTCCGCAAACGTCGGGTTTCTCACAGGGACTCTTGCAGGTGTTATTGATGCAAGCTGCGGATTTCGGACAATCGGTATCCGTGAAACAGTCTCCAGCGGGTTTGCAACCGGTCTGGAACGGGTCTCCAACTAAACCGCTTGGACAAGTGCAAGTGTAGGATCCCTCTGTGTTCTGACAACTGTGAAGAAGAACACGAATGGCATTATTAGCACTCGCTCGAGTTGTCGAATTTCCTTGCAAAAGGTTCTCCATAAATACGCACATTGCTGATGAATGACAAGGATGCTGCAAGCATTCGTCGACATCGGCACAGACGTTCCCGACAAGGACGAACCCAGGGTAGCATTTGCAAATGCTGACATGATCCTCGGCCACGCAATTCCCGTATCCGCAATTGATTTGATTGCAAGGGCCTGAGCAGAAAACGGAAATGATTAACGACAGCTGAGCGTTCGCCCGATGAATATATGGGCAATAAGTATCGACCGCAATGAGAACTAAAAGAAGCGAGATAACCGCTGCCTTTGCCGGAAATGATGCGCTATTCCACGTCGCATTACTTACTAGCGCATTTGTTGGTATCTTGATTACAGTATTTATCTGCCGGACAATCATTATTGGAAAGACATTCGACTTTGAAGCACCCTGATGCGTCGCCGATATATCCTGGCTGACATTGGCACGAAGCTGCGTGGCTAACGACGGAGCAAAGCGTATTTGCACCGCAATCAATAACCGCACAGGGATCGGTACAGTTATGTTGAATGCAGGCCTGGGAGTCTGAGCAATCGCTATGTAACGTGCATTGATGAGGAATGATGCATCCACTTCCTACAGGATCGCCTGCGGTGCCTTGTGGGCAGACGCAGCGATAAGACCCGTGGAGATTGGTGCACTCCGCTGTTGGGTGGCAAGGCTGATCTTCGCATTCGTTAATATCCAAACAACCTTCGGGACCTGCTATGAAACCGTGGCTGCATATGCACTTATTGTGCAGACAAATCTCGTCATTCTTGCAACCCCCGTCCGAAGTACAGCCCACCTCGCAGCTGCCATCGATACAAAGCTCTCCGGGAAGACAGTTGCTGTCGCCGTAACAGATTTTCACGCACAGCCCGTTCTTGCATCGTTCTCCTTGTGCGCAGTTGCTCTGTTCGGAACATTGACATTGGCATAATCCGGAAACGCAAGCGTGTTGACTCGGACAATCTTGGGGTTTCGAGCAAACACCAGGGACTCTCACGCAGCCTTGCTGTGGCGTCGGGTTCCCTTGGAATCCCAAAGGACACGTGCAGGTGGTGGCGTGATTCAGGCAGCTACAGACCGCATTGGCTCCGCACACGTTCTCTCGTTTGCATGGATCTGGAATGGAAAATGGCATCTTTTATTGCACCATCGTTTCCCCGAAGCGTGATAAAATAATTGTGAATCGAGAAAACGCGGCGTACCTTGACACTTGTTATTGATGCAAGACTCGTGGGATGCGCAATTCTTGTTACTGCGGCACCCGAGCACGCAAAAGCCGTTTGCGCAAGTTTGATCCGATTCACACTGGCTATGTGTGACACAAGGGACGACGCATTTGTTGTTTAGACATTTCTCCCCATCGGAGCAGTCGGCGTTTGACCGACACACAGCTGTTGAAAAAGAGAACATTGATACAACCTTGATTCAGTGCAGATGTAAGTCACGAGAATCTAGGACTCGACGATTCCTACCTCTGCATTGGCCTTCGAGACACATGGCTCCATCGCAATCAGAATCCAACGCGCAGTGATTGGTTTCCCGCACACATCCGTGCTCAGGTCCCTTCGACGATGGGACAAATCTGTGAATGCACCGACAAATCGGCTCCCCGTTAATGATCTCGCAAAGGGCGTTAAGCCCGCAGGCATTTTCACAAGGGTTGACGCAGCGGTGATTCAAGCAAACCGATTGCACCGGACAGTCTTTGCTGCTCGAGCAAGACCCCTCCGGCTGGCAGCCGCTTCCATAAGGATCGCCCACGTGATTCGGTGGGCATTGGCATACGGGATTGTTGGCAGATCCCGTGACGCATATTGCCGTTGAATGACAAGGATTTGGGTTGCAAGTCTCCACGCGAACGCATTCGACGTCCGCTACAGGGTTCGCCTTGAATCCAGGTGGACACTGGCAAATCGGTTTATGGTCATCGGCGATGCAAACAGCGTTCAAGCCGCAAGCGTTTTCGTCGCAAACGTCATAGCAAGTATGAGTGAGCCTGTTGCAAAGTTGAGTCGGAGGACAGTCGATGTTGTAAACGCAGGGAACGGTTTTGCATCCATTGACTAGGTCATTGGGATCTCCCGCGTACAATCCATGAGGACACTCGCAATTGGCCACGTGGTTGTTAACGACGCATAGAGCGTTCGGGCCGCAAGTGATGAAGTTGCAAACCGGTTGGCAGGTCAGCGTTCCCTCCAGTGACGTACGACACGCATGGTCCTCCGCACACTCGCTATCTCCGGTGCACTGGTCCTTCTTCAAGCTAACGCAACCTTGACGATCGTTCGGGTTGCCGGTGAATCCTGAAAGGCATTCGCATTGGCCTTTATGGTTCACCGCCACGCACTGGGAATTTGCGGTGCACGTAAAGCTCTGACAAACTGGAGTGCATTTGAGGACACCCAAGGCATCCGGTCGACAGGCGGCCGTGGGTGCGCATCCTTCGTCACTTATGCAATCTGGTATGGAAGGTTTCTCGCAAGACGACGTCACCGGGTTCCATTCGTAACTGTCTTGACATGTGCAGCTTGCATAACCGGTATGATCAGCTTGGCATTTCTGGTGAGCTGCGCAAACGATCTGGCTGCATGGGTTGACGCACTGCTGGATACCGGTCTCCAAAACCACACAGAAAAATCCAGGATCGCAGTCGGAATTGTCGTGACAGGAAGAGACGCTGGGAGATCGTTGGAGTTTGCAGCCTTCGCTGAGGTTATTCGGATCGGCGACGTATCCGTCGAGGCATAAGCACGAGGATACGTGATTCTGGGTCTCGCAGAGAGCGTTTGGCCCGCATTGGATCTTGCTGCAGGCGTCTACGCACTTCCTCACTCCCTTGCCAACCTGGAAACAGATCTCCTGGGACTGGCAGTCCAAGTCATTGGCGCAATGGCCGTGCAAGTGGCAGCCTTCGGTCAAGTCGTGGGGGTTTCCGGTGTAGCCGGAAGGACAAATGCAGGTGCCGTCCTGGCAAACGGAGCCCGGACCGCACTTGACGCTGCTGCACCTGTCCACACACTTGCCGTCGATGCAGGTGTATTCCAAAGGACAAGCAACGGTGTCGCTACAAGCGCAACTGGCAGCGTCTTTGCAGGGTCCGATTTCGATCTTCTGGCAGCCCTGGAAAGGATTACCGAAGAAACCCTCTTTGCAGCGGCAATCGTAGCTACCGACAGTATTGATGCAGACCGCATTAAGACCGCAAGCGTTCCGGTTGCACTCATCGACGTCTGGAAACAGAAATTTATGGTTCACATCGTCCTCTCTATTAGGGATTTCGAAATGGGACCTAATGGTCTGGGGTTTACCGTAGCATTGTATGTAAGGATTCCCAGCGTATCCTGCTGGACAAATACATTCCACGCTGTTGACTCCACTGTGACAATGAGCGTCTTTTCCACACAATGACGTGGAGCAGTCCGATTTCTTCTGAATTCCACAGCCATGGTATGGATTCCCGCTGGTTCCTGGGTTACACACGCATTTGGATTCTTCAAAACCGTACTCGCAGTGAGCATCTTTCCCGCAATCGGGGTCGCAACGAGGTGGTTGTATAGCTGAAACCGTCAAATGTTTGGTGTAAATGCGATGAACGTGGAGAGAATCGAATGAGGAGCTCGCGATTGCTTACGTGGCATGCAGAGAAGGTCCGGGTTGCCGATGAAATAAGGGTTGCAGACGCAGTTGTTGGTGAGGGGGTCGCACATAGCACCGATTCCGCAGACGATGCCCTCACAGCGACGTTTGCATCGGCCACTGATACAGACGCTAGGATCGGAGCAAGGAATTTCCGGCGAACAAACATCGGGAGTACATTGTCCCCCAGGGAAGGGATTGCCCATGAAACCCTCGATGCATTTGCAGGTAGGACCATCGTAGCTGACGATACATTGAGCACCGGCTCCGCAGACAAACCCGTCGCATTCTGAAACCAAACGAATGCCTTCGTCAAGATACTGCCAATGCGGGCAAACAAACGGAGGTTCTTGGGAAAGTTTTGAAACTCACGAGAAACGCATTCGTTGTTTTTGCCTTCGGAAAAGCCAACGACGCAACGGCACCAGGCGGCGTGTTTGTCCGGCTCGCAGTAAGCATTTGGCCCGCAAGGGACGTTGTCGCAGGGATTGATGCAGCTTCCTTGGACGCAGGCTAGGTAATTCTCGCAGTCATTGTTGGAGGAGCATTCCTGACGTGGCTGTGCCACTCCAGAGCAACCAGCACCATAAGCATCGCCATGCATTCCCTTTGGACACTCGCATTTGTGGCCGCCCTTGGTGTTGACGCAATAAGCGCCATGTCCACAAGGATTATTGACGCATTCGTTGACGTCCACGCATCCGTGCTGCGGATCACCTTCGTAACCTGCCTCGCACATGCACCTTGGAGGGTCGCTGGGTGTACATTTGGCATTGATGCCGCATGGGAATCGATCGCACGGGTCTGGAAATCAGAAATCAGCGCTCAGAGTCAAGACACGTGGGACCTAGAACAAGGTTTTCTGGTTGGACGACTCACTTTTGCACAAGTTTCCGTCGAGAGGGTCTGTATAAAACGGTGGCGGGCAAACGCACTCGCCGGGTTGGACGCATTTCTCGTTAGCCTTGCACTCGGTGTCGCTGGTGCACCGCTTTTGAGCCGGCGAGCAAAGACCGTGGTAAGCATCGCCGCCGTAACCGTGCGGGCAGACGCATTGATGGGATCCCGGTAAATTGATGCACTCCGCTCCGTATCCGCAGACTTGGTGACCTTCTATGCATTCGTTGATATCTGCGAGGATGAGAAGCGAAGTGCTTTACTATTATTGTTCGACTTAGCGACTTGTAAAATGGCTCCCGCTAAAAAGTGGGGCGGGAAATGCTCCGTTTCGTTTCACGCATGAAGCCTTATCGGCAAAAGTAGCCTTTATCAGCGACACCAGTCACAGAATTGTGATCTCGGTATTCCGGAGGCGTGAAAACGAACCTTCACTTTCACCGGTCGCTGTCTCCGTGAACTACTTTCGAATTTCCAAATGAAATCTCAATCCACTCGTATCGTCGCATTCAGGCTACTTTCCAAAAACGATTCAGACCCAACACCAATTTACCTTCGCAAGAGCCATCAGGCTTGGTGGTGTATCCTTTGGGACAAGCGCAGTAGCTGACACCACCCGAAATCGTGATACACTCGGCACCGCTCGGACAACTTTCGCCCTTGGAGCAACCAGCCAGCATGCACTTGCCATTGACGATCTTGTAGGGCGGCTGGCATTGACACTCGATGCTGTTGCATTCTGCGCAAGAAAGAACGGAATGAACAATGGGTTCTTTCACTTGGACAACGTGCGTTGATACCAAACAATTGAGGACTCACCTTCGCAAAGAGAGAACGGGTTTCCGTTGAACCCGGGAGGACATTGGCACTCGTAGCTCCCGGGCAAGTTCTTACAAATAGCGTTGACGCCACACGCCGGTTTATCCCTAAGCTCCATGCACTCGTTAACATCACGGCACTTGCCGTTCTCGCTGTCTCTCGTGTACCCGCGTTGGCAGATGCACACGCTGCTACCGACGAATTCGTCCTTGATGCACTGCTCCCCGTGCGGACAAGGCGTGCTGGGGCCACACACGTGCGGCAGCTCCGATTTCTGACACCCACCGCTGTACGGATCTCCCGCCATTCCGCTGGGACACTGGCACGAGAAGGAACCGGGTTCGTTGTTGCAAATGGCACCGGGTGGGCAGGGATTCACCGCGCATTCGTCGATGTCCCTGCAGCCGCCTTTGACGTCGGGTTTGCCGGTGTAGCCGTTGCTGCAGAGACAAGTGGCCACGTCGTTGAGGAGCATACAGTGAGCGTTCGGGCCGCAAGAGAGGTCTTCGCAAGGATCTGGGGACCAAAAAACGCAACATAGTGTCATCCCAGGCTGCAGCAGTATCGCAACTCGTTTCTGCCGCTTTGGGTCACCACTTACGTCTGCAATCGTTGCCCACGTTGGGCTCGGGACACAGACATCGCTCCTGGGAGTCGCAAATGGAGTTGCCAGGGCAGTCGTTATCGCTGGTGCAGGTGACGATGCCCACGCATTTGATGTATGGATCAGGATCGGGGATGGTTTTCTCCGGACAAGTGCAAGTATACGAGCCCTCGCTGTTGGCGCAAGTCGCTCCGTGGCCACACGCTCCAGGTCTGCTGCACTCGTCCACGTCTGGCGAAAACAACACATTTTAATTTGATCCCGATACCGATTGACCTTGACGGTCCAGAACGAAAGCCTACCTATGCACTGCTTGAAAGCGTTGCCGGAGTAACCAGGCTTGCACTGGCAACTGAATCCACCCGGAGTGTTGGTGCAAATGGCATTCTTGCCGCAACGTCCAGAGGGGCCGTTTACCGCGTCACACTCGTCGATATCTGAAAACCAAGGCCAGCGATAATTAAGAAAACGGGTTCTTCCAATTCCTGGTGAGCGCAATTGTGATACCAACCCACGCATCCGGCAGCAATGTCATTGGGATTGAAGGTCCAGCCGTCCTCGCAGATGCAATAGGCTTCGTGGCCATCGGCTTTGCAGAAGGCATGGTCGCCGCAAGTGACTTCGTCGCAGGGAGCTGCAAGAACCATTCGAGACGTTTTTATTATTACCATTATACGGGCCGTTTCTTTGTTTTCTCAATCTTCGCTATGTACCTTTACACGGTACGTGGGGTGGAGTGCCGATGAAGCCAGTCTCGCAAGTGCAGTGGTAACTACCCCTGGTGTTGGTGCACACGGACGCCGGGCCACAGGGGTTGGTGGTGCACTCGTTGACGTCCTCGCATTCGGCACCCACGGCCTTGAAGCCGTCTTTGCAGAAACACTGGCCCTCGATGCACTCGGCGTTGTTGACGCAGTCGAAGTTGGACTTGCAGAGGGTCGTCACATCCGTCTGAAAGCGAAAAGCGTCAGACATGCGAGGGTTCTCTTGGAGACTCGACTCCAGTTTTGCCGAATGCCCTTACCTGATCGCAGGCCACCTGCGGGCTGGGGTTGGCACTGTACCCCGGGGGACAATCGCAGGTGTACCCGGGCACCGAGTTCTTGCAAACGGCGTTGGTCCCGCAGGGGTTCTCGAAGGCCGTGCATTCGTTGATATCTGGTAATCAGGAAGAAGGTCAATTAAGGTCACGAATCTGCAGCGGAACCCCTCAAGATCCTCCATGCGTTCGAACAGATCCCAAGCATGGGATTTCAGTGGAAAGCAGAGAGTGGCCATTTGGGACGAAAACGAACCGGTCCAGGTTGGATTGGGCCTCTCTCAGCCATCCGTGGACCCAATTCTGGCCCGGTGCAACGCCGGCAGTGCATTTTCATCACAAACTCGAGACTTTAGAGGAAAAATAGCGCATGGAGGACCCCAGGTTCCACCGGAACGGCGTCCGAAGGAGAGTCATAGTAAAGATAAGGAAGCTGTAATGAAATTGCTGACCGCTGCATCCTTTGAACGGGTCACCGGTATAATCCGTAAGACAGCTGCAAGTGAAACTGCCAATACTGTCAATGCATTCTGCGTTCTCACCACATGGATTTCGCTCGCATTCGTTCACGTCTGTTAATCGAATGTTAATTGCTTGGTTATTCGGTAATCGATCGTTATTCAATTGCAATTATGGACACATTGAAAACAGGAGCTTCTGCAGCCACTGGTTGCACTTGCATCCAAACGCAGTGACCGCACAAAGCGTCCCATTTTCAGTGGGTGATTAGGTATTATCGAAAGAAGCACTGACTTTCACAAAGGGTGAGTCCTTGACCGACAAAACCCTGAGGACAGATGCATTTGTAGGATCCGGGGACGTTGATGCATCTCGCATTTTTCGCGCAAGCGTCAGTTCGGCTGCATTCATTCATGTCCACGCAACCGTGAACCTTGTCCATTTGGTACCCAAGTGTGCATCTACATTCGAAGCTGCCCTCCGTGTTAACACATTCCGAGTTTCCACCGCATGGGTTTCCAGTGTCACACTCGTTTATATCTGTTAGTGATGGTTAGTGATTGAAACATCGCTCTCTCGCTTCCCATCGACGAGTTTAGTCAAATTTACCATGTCACCAAGGATCCAGAGCAAATTTCGAAATTTTTTCCCCCTTAGTAATTTTTACATTTTAGTTTTTGCGGAAAATTTAACATTCCAAGTGCCACAAATTTTCCGTTCAGGCCGCAATGGTTATGGCAAATACGGTAGGCTATACCATTGCGACCCACGCGGCGTGAATAGGGAGTCACGTAAATTCAACGTGTTAAAGATGGATTTTAAATATTGTTCTTGCTCTTGCGCGCTTCAGTGACATGGTAAATTCTGCCACACTTTTATTAATTTCTTCCACAAAATTGCACCGGTTGTTTCACCCAAGCTGCAATTTTCCTTCCTCTTTCTCGGCGTCCATCCATCGCCTGGAAAAGGCGATGGATGCGTACGTAATTAGCGAGGGACTCGAAAAACGCATTCGATACTCGTAGCGATTAAAAGAAGCTACGATTCTTATTGCATCAACACCGCTCGCATATACATGCTTCGTATCTCTCATCCTACTCGTTGCACATGGAAATAGGAAATTGCAGATTCTGTAAAACTCCGTGTACTGCATATTATTGCGTGTTCGTGTACGCAGTTTAGCTCTAATATTACGCATTTATTCGCTCCTAACAGCGCAAAATACTTTCCACGTGTTCTTCCGGATGCTGAATATTTATGGGGTACCAATAAGCGATCTTTTATGTGTTTCCACTGCTCAGGCTCAAGCTGCTAATGTATTTACATTTTCTATGGCTTTTAATGTCGAGTTTATATATAGAGTCATTACGGATTGCATCCGTGATTAAACCGTTTCATTATTTTATGTTATTCCGGTTTAGTGAGGTATCGCCGATCGTTACGGGGTATTGCATTGATTAATCATTAGTATCGACATTTTTCTACTCTACACGGGGAATTTATACATGGACAATAACGATTATGGTATATTTCGAACTTTCCCTAATTCGAACCAAAAAAAAAAAAATGAGATTTCAACGGGATCTGGTGTTTCGCTTGCACTCGCGAGTCGTTGCATCCTGGCTTTCTCCAATGACGATTTTAACGGAAAAGTAACTGCGTTACTTTCATCTCCATTATCAATATATCGTGCAAGAATCACGAGCGATCGACTCCTTTCGTTTACGGCCCAATCAACGACCCGTTGCTTCGGCAGTAAAAGTCCCATTCGGTAATACCGCGCAATCAAGTGCAGGGAATGGTAGATTTTACCATGCTGTCGCGAATTCCACCCAAATTCGACTTTTTTTTTACCCTGACGGGGTAAAATGTGCCCCTTATTTTCCAAAAATCCCCAAGACGTTGCGACGACGGCCCCCCTGCGAACCAAATCCAGCCCCTGGGGGGAAACCTGATCGTTGGATCCTTACCTTGACAGCCGGTCGTCGGGTCCCCGTCCATCCCTTCGGGGCAGGCACACTTGAAAGCGCCCTCTACGTTTGTACAAACTGCGGATCGGCCGCAAGGGCTCTTTAGGCACTCGTCCACGTCGATGCACTCGTCCTCGGGGTTGCCCTCGTATCCCTCGGGACATTCGCACTTGTGGGCACCCGGAAGGTTCACGCAAAGGGCCCCGCGCCCGCAAGAGCCCTGGTATTCGCATTCGTTCACGTCGACGCACTGTAAAGAGAGACAATTGTGCCAAGGTTTGCTTGGATTCTCCTCGAATTTGATAGATTCTGGAATTTATCGGAGGAGGGGGTATGGTAGAAATTACTATAACGCATAGTAATTTTTACCATTCTCAATTTTAGCGGATATTATCGTTATTCGTTTAATTATTTTATTGTATCGATATTTTGTAAATTATCCGAGGGTCCTGGAGTAAAAAAAAAAGAGTATAAGTCAACTCAGGTTTAATGGTTCCCTGTCCCTGACATAGTAATTTTTACTATCCATCCCCCAAAAGTAGAATCCTTCCGATTGCGGAGAGGGTACGTACAAGTTCGTAAGGATCTCCCGTGAATCCTTGTTGGCAGGAACAGGTATAATTGCCCAGGATATTTTGGCAGACGGTGTTTTCGCCGCAGGCGCCGGGGATTTTGCATTCGTCCACGTCCTGGCAATGCACTTCCCCGTCGCCGGTGTAGCCTGGCTTGCACTTGCACAGGAAGTTCGACGGCAGGTTACAGCATTCGGCGTTTTCCACGCACCTGGCCGCCAAAGCCGGGTTCTCGCATTCGTTGATATCTGGTGAAGAAATAAGTAAAAAAAAACAAGAAAAAGGAGGGATTCTGGGAAAAACGAGAGTTTTCGATTCGGATTCTGGGTACGAACCTTCGCAGTGGAATCCGTCGCCCTGGTACCCCGGGAAGCAAGAGCATTGGAAGCTCCCCAGGGTGTTGGTGCAGTGGGCGAAGATATCGCAGGGCCTGTATTTGCATTCGTTTTCGTCTGTGAAGGGGAAAAGGAAGTTTTTAGAAATTTCTTGGGGTCGGATAATGGGGTACCTAGTGGTCAGTCATTGGGAAGCTAGTAAATTTTTATTTGCGGGACAGAAAAACGGGGATGGAGGCAATTTTTGACACATTTCTAGGGGATGTAACCGAATTTTAATTAATTTAATAATTAATATTATTCGATTAATAATTAATATGCTTGAATTCCAATAATTAGAATTCTTGGAATTTTAATATTCCAATAATTGTAATTTTTGTTGTTATTCATTTATATAATTATATAACCTAGTTAAGAATAATTATAAAAAATATATATGCTTAGTTATTTTTAATATGTTCAGTTCATATTGTTTAATATTTTTCTTTTTTTTTTGTTTATGGATTATTATTAGAGTAATTTTTGCTGTATATTTTCATTGCAGATCGTCTTACCTGGAACCTGACAATTGCAGCCGCCAAAACCGTCGTTGCAATGGCAGACCGAGTCGAGACACACTCCATTCTGGCACCTGGTTCCATCCTCTTTCGTGCAATCATCTGCGCAAAAAGGTAGGATTATGCATATATAAAAATTACCGACTGTAAAGATTCTTACTGTAAAAAAATACTAGAGGTAATTTTGCGCATACCCCTTCCCCCAAAAATGGGGTTCAAATTGTGTATGGGGTAAAAATCGTGTTTCCCGTTGGATTTTGGGAATTTCGACAATGAAAATGAATTCCTCGGAAAAAAATACATCGGATATGGGTCTTCCGAAAGTGCTAAAAAAATTTTTTCAAAAGTCGATTTTTTTGGGCATACCTTCCCCTTTCCTCAAAAGTGGGGTAAAAATTAAAGTTTCAAAAATGAGGTTAGACAAGTCATTTCTAGGGGTAATTTTTCCCGTAGAATCGATTCCCAGGGTCAAATTTCACGAAATCCCAGCGGAAGTTGGAAAAAAGTAGGTTTTTTGAGGAAAAATCGTGTTTCCCGTTGGATTTTGGGAATTTTGACAATGAAAATGGATTCCTCGGAAAAAAATACATCGGATATGGGTCTCCCGGAAGTTTCAAAAAAATTATTCCAAAAGTCGATTTTTTGGGCATACCTTCCCCTTCCTCAAAAATAGGGTAAAAATTAAAGTTTCAAAAACGGGGTTGGACAAGTCATTTCTATTTCTATTTCTATTTATTAAAGTATATGCCCTTGTTGCCATGGGGCAAGAGATGATAACATAGTGCTAGGAACATAGTATGATATACATAATGAAAATACATATAAAATAAAAATATAATACTAATGGTACAGAAAAGCATAAAGAAATAAAAGTAATAATTATAATCGATAAAAGAGAAAAAAAAATGGAACGCATGATAAAGAAAAGCCAGAATTAGCTTGCTTTAGCTTATGTAAGCATTTATAACAGTAAGTGAGGATGAAACTTAAGCTTTACTGCGTTGAGGATTGAGAATAAGGACTCTCTGTCAACTCCTTATTAATTAAATAGGAGTGGAATTTAGCTCGGAAAATTTCAATCGAGGTGGCAGAGCGCACCTCAGCTGGAAGAGAATCCCAGAGATAGGCTCCGGATATAAGAAAAGAATTGCGGTAAGATTCCGTCCGACAATGAGGAATCACCAGATTTAAGCCTTCAGGAGTCAACCTCTGGGAATGCCTGATCCGATCATCAAAAGTGGAAAAGCGGTTTGCCAGGTAAGGTGGATTGCCTGTTAGGAGGAGCTGAAAAAGGAAGCAGCCCAGGAAGTAAGATCTTCTATTTGCAACAGAGAGCCAACCGAGTCGATGTAACCGGTAAGGAGTAATGTGTTCGTCCCTACGAAGGTCGAACACAAACCTGACGCAGGAGTTTATCACCCTTTGCAACTTGAGGTCCAGGATGTCTGGTATACTGCTGTAGACTAAGCAGCAGTAATCAAGAAGCGGGAATACTAAGGTCCTCACAAGTTTAGCCCGGAGGGCACAGGACAGGACGTTGCGTCGGTATTTAAGCCTATAAAGAACGGAATTGACTCTGTTGCAGACAAGTCGGACATGTGCTTTCCACGAGAGAGTACGAGAGAAGATGACACCCAGATTTCGCACCTCATCGACCCAGGGAATGGATACTCCATCTAGAACAATCTTGGGGATGGAGTCATAACTGAGCCTAACCCTAGCAACCTGACTCGAGCTGCCAAAGATTATGGCCTTAGTCTTGGTGGGATTGAGTCGCAAGGAATTGGATTTGGCCCAACAGGCGACAGCTCGAGCGTCGGAAGCAAGGTGTGCAAGCGCCGACTGAAGTTCACCTGGGTGACAAGTAATGTAAATCTGGGTGTCATCAGCAAAAATAATGTGTCGGGAATAGGTGATCACACGTGGCAGATCATTAATATATATGGAGAAGAGGAGAGGACCTAGAACAGATCCCTGAGGAACTCCAGACGTGATCTCAGTCCACCCCGAGTGATCACCGTTTTCGTCCAAAACAGCCTGACGCCTTCCGGATAAATAAGAGTGGAACCAGCGGATGGCTTGTGGACAGAAGCCCATCTTGGCTAGTTTCCACAGCAGATTGGAATGAGGAACGGTGTCGAATGCTTTGGAGAAGTCGAATAGGATCAGGATGGTGACTTTCTCTTCATCGATGCCCATCGATTTCTAGGGGTAATTTTTCCCGTAGAATCGATTCCCAAGGTCAAATTTAATGAAATCCCAGCGGAAGTTGGAAAAAAGTAGGTTTTTTGAGGAAAAATCGTGTTTCCCGTTGGATTTTGGGAATTTTGACAATGAAAATGGATTCCTCGGAAAAAAATACATCGGATATGGGTCTCCCGGAAGTTTCAAAAAAATTATTCCAAAAGTCGTTTTTTTGGGCATACCTTCCCCTTCCTCAAAAATAGGGTAAAAATTAAAGTTTCAAAAACGGGGTTGGACAAGTCATTTCTAGGGGTAATTTTTCCCGTAGAATCGATTCCCAAGGTCAAATTTCGCGAAATCCCAGCGGAAGCTGGAAAAAAGTAGGTTTTTTGAGGAAAAATCGTGTTTCCCGTTGGATTTTGGGAATTTTGACAATGAAAATGGATTCCTCGGAAAAAAATACATCGGATATGGGTCTCCCGGAAGTTTCAAAAAAATTATTCCAAAAGTCGATTTTTTGGGCATACCTTCCCCTTCCTCAAAAATAGGGTAAAAATTAAAGTTTCAAAAACGGGGTTGGACAAGTCATTTCTAGGGGTAATTTTTCCCGTAGAATCGATTCCCAAGGTCAAATTTCACAAAATCCCAGCGGAAGTTGGAAAAAAGTAGGTTTTTTGAGGAAAAATCGTGTTTCCCGTTGGATTTTGGGAATTTTGACAATGAAAATGGATTCCTCGGAAAAAAATACATCGGATGTGGGTCTCCCGGAAGTTCCCAAAAAAAGTTTCCAAAAGTCGATTTTTTGAGGCATACATACCCTTCTCCCAAAATTGGGGTAAAAGTTAAAGCTTCAAAAATGTGATTGGGAAGTCCATTTCCAGGGGCCAATTGACACGTGAGACGATTCCAAAAAATTATTAAAATCTTACTCGTCAATACTTACTTGTACATTTCAGTCTGTCTCGTTGTTCATCTGTTCCCTGATAACAGTCGACGCTTCCGTCACAGAGCCTCGATAACTCGAGTAATTGTAGGACATCCGTCGATTCGTTGACTTGACAACCAAAATAGCCATCTTCCAAATTTAGAAAAAACACTTCTCTCCGTAGTCCTTTTCCGATTCCTTTTAGAGATTCGGCCTGTCGGGGAAAAGAAATCAGGATTTTCGTCTTTTTTCTTTTTTATATATTATCGAGACGCTGATGAGACATTTCTGATTTGTCCCACAGGTTTTAATTTTACGGCCTTAAGATCTGGGTTTTGAAAATATTTTGATATTTTTTAAATAGGAATAATGAAATGTTTAGAGACGAATAAGACGGATTTCGATATTTTATGAAATTGGCAAGAAATAAATCGAACTTACCGGACACGAAGATATTAGTATCCATACCACCAACGGCCAAAGATGTTTCATCTTTGCTGTAACAAAAAATAGAAACGCCTCAAATTAAATTCGTGTTGGAAAAGTGGATATTATTGATAAAAAGAAGTAATTGAATGTAATTAAATTATTATTTTGCATGCACAGGATTTTACGAAATGTCGAACTTTTGTAACAGATCAAAAGGAGACCACTTTCGGATAAAAACTCAAAATTAGGAGTTTTCGTCTTCAAAAATTCATAACCAAAAATCGTAGAAACCTTTACAACAATTTATTTCAAAGCTTGAATCTCCACTTTCGTTTCATTTCTACAAATTTGAGATTTTTTATGAAATTATCCCCGACGCTGTCAAATTTCTATATTTCATAGAAAAAAAAAAAATACATTATAAAAATGTAATGCAATAATATATATCCTATATTGTAATATATTACATAATATATAATAATATATATATCAATACTATAAAAAATAATAATCGATAATAAAAATAATACGCGTAAAAAAATAGTTCTTGAAACGTTCATAAAAATTTCAATTTCTCTTTTTCCACTTCGAGAATGTATTTTTCCCAAAGGAAAAATCCTACAAATTTCTATTTGGGTTTATTTCAAAGTTTATAATCCCTACTTCCGTCCCTAAGAATTCCGGATCTCTATAAAATAATCCCCCACATTTTTCGATCTCCGTAAAAAAAAAAAAAAAAAAAAAAGAAGGAACATTTTCCGGCTGAATTTCGCTGGAAACCTGTTACCTCGTGAGTGGGAAAAATTCCTGGAAATACAGGAGGTAAAAGAAGAAACACGGCCGCTACGGATTTCAATAAGATAGAAGATAAGAACGTGGGATTATAATTTCCTTGGAGGCTCTGCTCATTTTCTTTTTCTCTGCTTCCTTGTCTTTCCCTCGCTTCCCGAGGAGGAGGGCAAAAGAATGAAAAGGTCTTTCTTCCAGGCGTCTATTTCTCTTTTGTGTCGCACAGAAGAGAGAATAGTTGACTTCTCCTTCCCTCTGTGCGATCAAACTGTGCAGTGAAATGTTAACGAGCCCTAATGTCGGAACAGAAAGAAGAAGGTACATGCATGCATCCTACACGTGGAGGGAATTGAAGAGGAGACGGTTGAAAGAAACAGAAGGGAAACGGTGGAGGCATCCAAGAGAGGTGTGGTAATAAAGAAGGGCGTATGAGTGCGATGCACCTGTGCCTGTATACCTGTGGCGGAATAGGACGCTCTGGAATACACTCGGACTTGTTTCTTCAGCTAATACGGTTCCGGGGGAAAAATCCACCGAGTCACAGCTGCAAACCGGCGAGACTTTCTTTCAGGGCAACTCTCAAATTAGAAGCATTGATGAATTCCACGTAAATGTAGGAAATTTCAAGAGCGAACGCGTGCGAGATTCGAATTTCGCGGCTGCCCGTCACGGACAGCGCCCTCCCGCGAGGCCTACGCCAACCGGAGGGACTCTAGCCTCCAGGGAAGGTAATTTAATGAAACGAATGTGTATTTAATGAATCAGGGATTTTTTTTTATTTACAGATTAGGTTTGAATTCAATATTTATTTCGTTTAATGTGACTTAATTGATAGGTATTCATTTATTTATTGAATCCGGGCATGGGAGGGCGCGGTGGCGGATTGGAAGAATGAAAGGAAACATTCCTTCATTCTTTGACGTGGACGAGCGCAGTTGAATGGCAGGTGATAGTGGATAGGCATAATTATAAGGTCGACGAAGAGCCCCTGCTTCCTACCTATATAATTATAAGGGTGCACACGGAGAAAAAGGTCTCCGTGCATCCAAAGGTCTTTGCATCCTTATGCAAGGAAGCTGCCGGTAATAAGTCATTCGTGTAATGTTAGATGCCCGTACAAAAGCGACTCTCCCGGCACTCCAAATAACAGTAAAGAAATTCCTGCGAATAAATTATTGCCTGCGAATCGGAGAATTTAGGCTCGTCAAAAATTCGTGGATATTTAAAAATAGTTAACGCCCGATCTAAAAATCGCAGAAATTTCTACCATGTCTCATTTCAAACCGTGGGATCTGTAGTTTCTTCGGTAAAAAATTCGAGTTTCTAACGAATTTCCTCGGATAGTAATGAATTTTTATGTAAAATAGAAAATATCGAATCTTGAACTTTTCGTAGCAAATGTAACTTTGTATTTTCTACTTTATGAATTTTTTATTCTGGAGCAAAAATACATAGAAGCTTCTGCGATGGCTCATTTCAAAGCTTAGATTTTCCACTTTTATCTTAAAAAATTTCAAATCTCCAAAAATTTCCCTGTGATAGTGACGAATTTTCAAACCCTATGGGAAAGTACCAAAATTCGCCCATCTCTGAAAAATTGCGTTTATACACATTCCACTTAAAAAATTTGTAACTCTGGATCACAGTATCCCAGAAATCTCTACTACGGCGCATTTCGAAGCTACAAATTTCTACTTTTATCCCTAAAAATTTCAAATCTCCAGAAAATTTCCTGCTATAGTGGTGAATTTCCAAACTTCGTAGGAAAACGCCAAAATTCATCCATCCCCTAAAAATTGCGATTTTCCATAATCGACTTCAGGAATTTTTAACTCTAGACCACGGTGTCCTAAAAATCTCTACTACATCTCATTTCGAAGCTTAGAATTTCTGCTTTCATCCCTAAAAATTTCAATTCTCCGGAAAATTCCTTGCAATAATGACAAATTTCTAAACCCTGTAAGAAAATTACCAAAACTCGTTCGCATCTCATCTTAAAAAATTCGTAACTTTGACCCACGGAGTCCCACAAAATTCTACAAAATCGTACTCCAAAGCTTCATTGGTAATCTTCATTTCTAAGCCTGCGAATTACAAATTTTTACGAAATACCCAGCGACAGTGTTGATTTCTCAAAGAAAGCGAAACAGGATCTGCACTTTTCCTTCGGAATCGACCTGAATCCGAGTGGCTCGAGGTCGCTCATTGGGGCCGCTTTGACTGACGCATTCTGTGTCCGAAAAATTCGTGCTCGTGCCGTAAAATAATGAAGAAAACGAAAAAAAAAAATAAAAGTTTGCATTTGTTTTCATTTACGCCAATTAAAAATTCCTCCTTTTCATTCGCGTTTCCTTTCGGAAGGTCTCGAGTGTCTTGCAAGAGGTAGAGGAGAAATTCCCGAGATCGTCAACCGTCTTTATTTGGCAGTGAGATCGGTGTGACACAGATCTCGTGGGCTTCAGCCAGCCTCTGGTCATTAGCATAGACGACGTTCCTAGGCCTGTGTCACAATCGCATTCGTGTGTCAGGTACACACCCATGGAGATGCACACACGCGTGGATTCATGAATTAATCGACGCATTTCTCGAGTCCAGTTATTGTGGGCAAAGAAAAAAAGGGGGGGGGGGAGGGAAGGGGGGAAGATATATTTATTATAATTGTAGTATATAAATATACATAATATATAAATGATCAGTACAGTGCAAAATCGTCCACGTGATCCTGGAAACTCCTACGTGCTCGCCTGCAACAGTGTCCACTACTGGGGTACGTGTGTGTTACCGGCACATGGACATTAAATGCACCCATGTACGTGTAGGTACTTATGTAATGGGTCTCTCTCTCTGTACTGTCAAAGTAGAGAATCAAAAAGGCGTAAATCAACGCTAAAAACAATTTTTGGATGCCTTTCTTATTCTAAGGAAACTGCACATGGGAGTGTGTATGTTGAATAAAAAAATGTGTATACGTGTAGGATATACGCATGTATGTATGTATGTATATAGAATATGTGTATTTGCATGCATATATGTATACCTATATGTATAGATTGAAGTATCGATGACGATCGAAGTCTACATCGAAAAGAAAGGAGAGCGAACTACGTAATGCACACGTTCGTTTTGCGAAAGTAGCCTAGCGAGCGACCTTGTCTCCCTCTTTTTTTTTTCTTTTCCTTTTTATTTTTCAGTTTTTTTTCGAACCTTCAATTGCCGTAACCTTATCCCTCGAACACTAGGTTTTATCGTTTCTGGAAGTTTTCCAGCTTCCTTTTCCCAAAATAGAGTTCTGGAGCCAGAAAGCTCCATAAATTTTGCTCCAGGGGGGTCAGTTATTAGGGTACCGGATGTAGAACTATTTACGACAACTGTAAAATAAGATAACGGAGCCTTACCAGATCGAGCTGACGTAATTTATTAATTATTACATAATTAATCGTTAATTTTGCAATTTTCCTCAAAAGTTTCAGAATTAATAATCTATTGTTTAATTGATTTATTACCTAAGTCTAGGTCTTGAAGTTCATAAAAAAAGAAAATAATTCAAAATTAATAATAATAATAATAATAATACTAAATTAAAAATAATGCCATTATCAAATGATGATTTAAAAAATTTTTAAATTCCACGATTGGTGATTATTTAGAAACATTAAAAAAATTCGTGGATTATTCTTTGAGATTTCCAACATTTCAAAATTCTTTGAGTTTCTGAAATTTCGGATTTTTAAAAATTTATTGAATTAATTTTAACAAAAGTCATTGAATTCTGAAATTCTTAGAATTAATAAGAGCGAAGGTTCTATAATTATAAATTACGAAAAAATTAATACAAATATTTATTTTTATTTTTCCACCATTAACCGATTTTTTTTTACACTAATTATAACTACCATTGCATTTAAATTCTAGCATCAACTGCACATTTCCGTCAATCCCATCCGCATTTTTTATTGCAATTTCTAGAAACGGGAGAATTTGTCCTTTTACTTAATTTATCGCAACTCGACACAATTTAATTAATATTTTTTTTTTCGCTGGGGGTGATTGGGAAACCGGGTGCATGTACCTATGCACTACATGTGCACACACAAACAAGACAAAGCAATGCTTGCGCAATAATTTGTTGGATACGATTGTATCAGGGCGTGTTGCTGCACACAGGGTATTGAAATTCTGTTCCTTCCAGCGTGTCCGACTTTTTCAGATTAACCATCGCTCTGTCGATTGCAGATTAAACAAAAGGGGAGTTCTTCTGGTAAAAATTAAAGCCTCTACAATTGCCCTTTGCTTTGCTTTGGAAAAGAAGAAAAATTCTTTAAAAAAAGAAAAACAATCGAAGTTTGCAATTTTTTCTTCATCCAGGGAAAGTGCAATTGCAAGATGCAAAGTGCATCAGCACTGCGTCGATTGCAGATGAAACAAAAGGGAAATTTTTCTTGTAAAAATTAAAATCTCTAAAATTGTTCTTTGCTTTTGTGGAAAAAGGATGAAATTTCCTTAAAATAAAAATAATAATAAAAGTTGCCAATTTTTTGCATCCAGGGAAAGTGCAATTGCAAGATGCAAAGTGCATCAGCACCATCGTTCTTGCGATTGCAGATTAAAAAATAAGTTAAAAAAAGAATAATCAAAGTTTCCAATTTTTTTACACCCAACGAAAGTGAAATTGCAAGAAACAAAGTGCATCAGCACTGCGTCGATTGCAGATGAAACAAAAGGGAAATTTTTCTTGTAAAAATTAAAACCTCCACAATTGCCCTTTGCTTTTGTGGGAAAAGGATGAAATTTCCTTAAAATAAAAATAATAATAAAAGTTTTCAATTTTTTGCATCCAGGGAAAGTGCAATTGCAAGATGCAAAGTGCATCAGCACCAACGTTCCGGCGATTGGAGGTTAAAAAAAAAATTAAAAAAGAAAGAATAATCAAAGTTTCCAATTTTTTTTTACATCCAGGGAAAGTGCAATTGCAAGATGCAAAGTGCATCAGCACGCACGCTCATATTGTGGCATGAAGATTAATGTTTACATCCACCAAAAAGGGAGTATGTGAATCTTTTCTTTTTTTTTTTTTTTAATGCTGCACATGCCCTTCAAGATCACCGTATGGAATGCAGTTCTGGATGCACTCCGTTGTGCACTGCTACAGTTCCTTTACCTCTTTGCACAGGTACGTACACGTGAAGCACCTATACACTCGGGTAGATACGTGCACAATGCGGTATAGGCTGCATAGTAGTACATGTGTAAGTGTTAAAGCCAAAGTATATGGATGCAGACCCACGGACACGGGATCATCTCTTCTCGGTACCCTCTTCTTTCCGCTTTAGGAACCGTTACCTCAAATTATGGATTCAGAACCTCAGAAAATATATATATATATGTATTTGTGTGTGAGTAGGTATATTATGTGTGTTGGGACCGAACGGTTATCGATGCTGGGATGTGGTCCAGAAAATTGCAAAGTTTACTCGGGACCTGCACCTTTTTTGCAAAACTTTTGAATTTTTTGACTGGGAAAAATACTTGGGGGTAGATTTAGTTAATTGTGTAAGTGTATATATAATTGTAATTAATGAATTGGTGGATAAACATTAGATTGTAACATATAGATTAAATAATGAATTTTTAAAAAATATTAATACTAATAATTTCAAAAAGTGGTATTTAAATTGACGTTTATTTTGATTTACACTATTTACGTTATTTTAAATATTTAGGAGTAATTTTATTTAATTATACGTAGGATTATAATTGATAAATTTTAATTGAATATTAAATATTAATACGTAACACATAAATAAAAGAATGAAATTTTTTTCGATATTGCTCCTAATATTTGAAAAATTAATATTTAAAATTCTTTTTAATTTTCACTTTTCTGAAAAATCATTTTCATTAAAATTTTTCTGAATATGGTTATAGATTTCTCTTTTTTTATTTCAAATTATAAGTAAATTCCAATTCATTTATATAATTCAACTAATATCAAATAAGTATCATGTATTAAAAAATTATGTATAATAATTTTAATTATATTTATATATTTGCTTGATTGGTGTATAATTAACGACGATTATTTTCAAAGCAATGCTGCAAAATAATCGTCGTTAATTATGCATCGACGTAATATCATTTTCAATTTATTATTTATCACATAAATAATTATTCTATTATTTTATTTATTACATTACATAATGTTATTTATTCTATAAATAATAGAAGCAAAGGCCCGTTAAAAAATTCAATATTTTTTTTTCACGAACACATTTTTATTGTTTTTTTTTTTAACAATTTTCCAGGAACTTGAAAATTTCCTTTCGCTTTTTTCTTTCCTTTTCGTTTCGTTCCTCCCTGGGCATTTGCATACAGAAGTACAAATCAATTAAACTACAGGGATACCGAAGTTTTAGTCTCGCGTAAGGCCGGGGATTTGCATGTAAACCTCCGGTTAATTGCAAGTAAAATCAAGAGAAAGCCTTCCACCTATTTGGACCGGCTTAATGAGTGCACATATGAATATTTATAGGCGATCCTCTTGCTTGTGCGTGCGTAGAAGATTCCACACAAACGCAGAGCAAGAGTGAGACGTTAGCCGTAAAATGTATAGCATCTCCGACTAGAAACACACATATTTCTTCTTTTCGCATAATGTGGTTCTAAAAAACCTCCTTTTTTCTCTGTTACAGGTTCGTGATGCAAATTGTGCACATTCGAACGCCACTGTGCTATCTTCTCCAAGATACTTCTAGATCGTCCATATCCACTTTCTTCCAATTAGCATTTTTTCGTGGCTTCGAATCCCGGGACTACCGACGAAATATTGAGGTTTCGGGCACGATTGGGTGAGTTGATTTTGAAAAACCGCTTTCTCGATCGATTTTCGAACAACTGAATCCCGGGTTATTTATCAATTTGCGGAAACCCAAATTTGGGATTTTTCCGAAATTTTCTTACAATCGAATTTCAAATTTCCGTAAAAGACAGAAATTAAAAATAATATTATTATTAATTTTTACCGAAACTCGTAAATTTATGGCGATTTCTATCCAAAAAGTATTGTTACTTTCGTTGTTAATATTTATACCATTATTTAACTATCATCTAATATTTTAGAATCGTTATTCAGAATTGTGATGAAGTTTCGAGTAATTTTAAAGTTAAACCTGGAATTTTTCTATCCAATATCTTGATTTTTAATTTTTCCTTAATTTAAGTTAATTAAATTTACTCCAATTTAAGTTATTGTTTTTCTAATGCAAGTTAATATTTTTATTTTTTATTGACACATATTGTAGAATTCTTATATTACACTATTACATTTAATTCCTTATTTTTCCATTCATAATTTGTTTAAAGAGAGAATGATATTTAAATTGCATGTTTCTTCTGAAAAAGTAAAAATAATTAAAAATAAATTTTAATTATTTTTGCTAGTTTCATAAGAGACCTAATGGGTTTGTAATTACGGCATATGTTTTTATAAAAAGCCCGGGAGGTAGAAATAAACATATCATCCAGGTAATTCGTACCTCTGCATAATAATAATGATAATAATAAAATTAATAATAATAATAACAATAATAACAATACAAATAATAATTACGTAGTATCTGAGGATGAAAATTATCATATCCTCATATGATGTCATTGAAGATTCGAGGTCTTCGAAAATACTTGTTGGCATTTCCGAGGAAAGCATATGTTTTTATATATTTTCGTATTCATTTTTTTTTTCTTCTTTATAAAATACATTTACAGACATACATACATTTTATTATTATCATTAACTAATACTTTCCAGTAATTTATTTTTTTACCATTCATCTTTATCCAATTTGTATTTTTGTAACATTATTTTGTATAATTAAATTTGCGGGTATAATTATTCTTCTTCTTCTTATTATTATTATCATCACTACTACTACTACTACTATCATTATTATTTTTGTTATTATTATTATTTATTATTCACACATCCGTGAATCGTACAAATTTAAAAAATTGTCAAATTAGAATTTTGAGTAATTACAAAATTAACAAAAATCTTGGAAACGTGAAAATTAGCGAATATAAAATATTTCGAATATTTGTCAATTGACAGTGACGTTTCATTTTGGATTATTTTTATTATTATTATTATTAGATATCATTAATTGTTATTTAATATTATTATCATTATCATCGTCATTATTATCCAGATTAATTCTTTCAGCTTAAATCACTGGGTCCAATATTGACCCTGACTCAAGGCCCCTGAGTATTAGCCCCACCTGTCACCTGATAGATTATTAATAAAACAATTGGAGAACCAATTAGAAAATTCCTCGTTTTCTTTTTTCTCAAATTTCCACAGCATAAGAGGAAAAAAAAAGAAGAGATTTCGCGTGGGTTTTACGATTCCCACGCGAGAGACCCAAATACGACCCCCCAAGACGACGAGGAGTCACGATAATAGGAACAACGACTCCGGGTACCAAATGCGGGAGGAGGCCCACTCTAAAACGAAACTGGGCCTACCGGGCGGGACACGTCTTTCGTCGGCACTTATGTATGTAAGTGAGTACATGCGACTTCTGACTTTCACTCGACAACGAATTCAGTTTCGCTCGTACCCACTCTGTCGCTGTGCTCTTTTATGGCACCCGAGTGGGCGTCGGTTTTAGGCCCCCCCGAGTCAACGACTAGCGCGCCTTAACCTTTTCGTTTTTACCACTGTTACTTTCCGTCGATTCATACCGGATGTTACCTCACACGCTCATAGGTCCCTTCCTCGTTGCTTTCGATGCCGATAAATCGATATCGAATTTCTATTTCTATTTCCTCGTCGATCATACGCTCCTTCCATCGAATCCCAATCGGATATCGCGGAAGGATGCGTATTTACGGTCGATTGCACGCGTATAATGACCCCACGAAATGAATTCGCCAAACCCTTTTTTGGGAAACAGATTTTTGTTCCATTGGGGAGGAGGGGAATATCGGCGAAGATTCGAATTTTTGGGGAATTTTTCGGGCCATAGTATTTAAGCAAATACGAGGTGTTTTTGAATTTTGGAGCTTATTGGTTTTTGAAAATTGTGTTCGTGTTTTTAAGAATTTTCGAATTTGGTAAGTTCGAAATGCAATTGAGAATTTTAGAATTACTGAAACTTAATTTTGAGAATCGCAGAATCCTCGAGAATTTTGGAAATTCGAAGAATTTTGCAAATTGGAAAATTTCCATGAATCGTAAGAATTTCAAAAATTATCAAATTTGAATTTTCATTAATTGTAGAGTCATTGCGAATTTTGGAAATTTCAAAATTAGGAAACAGAAAATTTTGAATATTTATTAATTGACAATGGCATCCTTTTATTATTATTATTATTATTATTATTATTATTATCATTATCATTATTATTATCATTATTATTATCATTATTATCATCATTATTATTATCATTATTATTTCTATCATTTGAACAATTAAGATTTTGGTTTAATTTCTTAATTATTACAGATTTTTTAATTACTTATTAATTTCTCTCACCATAATTTGAGAAAAAAATTGTAGAAAAAAATGTGCAAGAAATTGGATATTTCCTAGAAATCAAAAAAAGAAGAAAAATCCTAAAATCAGGAATTAAGCGATTTCCAATCCCGTTCAAGTCGACGCAAACGTCTTTTTATGTAAAGTTCTTCCGTACAATGTAACATCCGTGAACTATTGTCTGAGACAATCTTGCGTCACCTACCATCAGGCCATCATCAGCATAGCTAATGTAACATCTATCTTAGCACTTTTCAGGTAAATTAATGCAGCGGCGGGGCCTTGAGTCCGAAGGACGATGATTAACGAAAAAGAACTAATTAGCATTGTTGCGATTACATCCCGTGATTCTGCCACAAAGGATCACGGGCTGATGATAAAAGAAAGGAAGAAGCTCCTGCATTTTTTTCCCGGTGTTGTTGTTTCTTATCTCGTCGGTTCACGCGTGAGTCCCAAAGCAAAAGAAACGGAAATTCACCCGAACGAAAATGACGAATTTTCATTTTTAACGAATTAATTAGTCTTTTTAATCCTTTTGCGAGTCCCGGAATATTTATATACATTTTAATGATATTAATGAACTACTGACAGGTGTTGCACTTTTCAAATTCAGAAAAAATTGGTTCCAAAAAATGTGGAACTTGCTATTTTCCAAAATCAAATTTGCAAATTTCTATTTTTCTTAAATTCATTATCAATTCTATAATAATAATAATAACAACAACAATAATAATAATAATAATAGTAATAATAATTAGAAGGAGTAATGCCGTTATCAATTGATGAATTTTCGAAATTCTTAAAATCCACAATGGGATTTTTTTTAGAAAAATTTCGAAAATTCTTGACTTCTCTAAGATTTTCAAATTTGCGAAATTCTGCGAATTCCTGAAATTGCAGACCAATCTACGATATGAAAATTCGAATTGTAGAATTCGATTTCAGAAATTCTAAAATTCTTAAAATTTGTGGACAAGTTAAATTTTCAAATCTCCAAAATCCTACGAATTTGAAAAATTCTCGATAATACAATTAATAATAAAGATTAAAAATAATAAAAATTTCGATTCTCGAAATTCAAATTCATCCAATTCGGAAATTCTTACAATTCATGGACCCCTGAAATTTTCGAATTTCCAAAATTCGCCAATTTGCGAATTCTATAATTACACAAAAATTCGAAAATTTATATAAAATTCACGCCGTCATAAATTACATCAAACCATTTATAATATATATTACATTAATATTAATAAATTAATTTGCACGATTAAAAAAAAAATAGAAATCTGGTTCCAAAAAAATGAAAAATTTGCAATTTCGTTGCAGTTGCAGGAGCGAATTTCTAATTTTAACCAGGAGGGAACGTGAAGTCAGCGAATTAGTAAGTAGCTAATAATACGTCCTTACTAATCAGCAAGGTAATGTCAGGGTAGTCCGAGTGAGTCACAGGTAGCTGTCTAATCGTCCGATTTAAGTAGCTGCGTAACACCTACACCTGTACCTGCACATATTTCTACACCCGTAGAATTTGTTAGCGTTGAATTAGCAATGGGTAATCCATGAGTGTGATTACATCGAATTGTCGTTACCTTGAGTTGCTCTTCAGCAAATTCCTGGTGTCATGGGTAAAGCCACGGTTAAATCGAAGATCGTCATTTTCTGTTCATTTATTTCTTCACAAACACACACTCGCATACATATATGCAAGTAAACATTTTTATCAATTTGCTGGAATATGATTTGTTCTAAATCAATTTAAAAAATTGTTTTTGCATTTTTTCTGAATATACAGTAATTTACCAAAAAATTTCTTGCTGCTGTGAATGATTTTTTTTGTATATACAGAAAAATATAGTTTATGAAAATTGTACAAAAAATATAAATTGGACATAAAACCAATGTACATATTCGGGAAATTCGAGAATTCGATGAATTCAAGAATTTTTTCAATTTCTAGGATTTTGGAAATTCGAAAACCTCAAGGAAATTTAGCGTTTAGCAATTTCGAATTTTCAAAATCGTAGATTCATTCGAAATTTCAGGAATTTACGATATTTTGAAAATTTGAGAATCTCAGAGAATCGAAGAATTTTCGAAATGTTTTTAAAAAAATGCCCAATTTTGGAATTCAAGAATTTCGAAAATTCATCAAGTTCCAAAAATTTAAGAGCCTATGAATTCTAAAAATTTCAGAATTCGATGGATTCGAATTTTGAAAATTAAAGATTTTTGAAATTTCTAGGGTTTACAAAATTCAAAGAACTCGAATTTTACATATATATATATTTATGACATATACATATATGTGTGTATACAGATATTTTACATACATATGTTAGCGTGTGTGTGTGTAGGGGGTGTTAATAAAAAAAACCACCCCTTTCTTTGAGATTCCCCCGGTTCTGACAATTTATAGGTCGATCGGTTCCCATTATTTGCATAATCTGTGCATATAATATACAAATGCATAAACTTTTACAAATATGGCTACACATAAATACACATATATATGTATTAGTCACAGACTGGAAATGAGAAAGTACCAATGGAGGATTTTACATCTGTCCAAATATGGATAAGTGTCTTGGAGCGAGCGAGTAAGTGTGTCTGCAACGTAACGACATCGCAAACGTGTACATAGAAGCGTACATAGACATATATATATATGTATATGTATGTTTGCATCCATAAATGCGTGTAATAAAATTTACTGTTTGAAGCAATGAACTTTCCAGGCAGTTTCCAGCTGAAGATTCCCGATGCAACACCTAATATACTGTAGTACACCCAGTTGCACTGTAATCCGAGCAGAGAAGTGTCAGTAATTAGTCGTTTCCTTGATTACAGGAACTCAAGAACGGGGATAAAAGTCGGTGGATGCAAGCGATGCACGCGATGGATGCAAGCATGGCAGATTTTACTATGTACCCGAAACCAGGTAAGTTGCGTGATTTTTGGATTTGATATCCGCTTCCAATTTTCTTTTTTTGCGAGCTTAAAATTCTGTTTATCACCCCCCCCCCAAAAAAAACACTATATATATTTAAATTTTTTATTAAGGGAAACGAAAAAAGACAATTCTAATGAGTTTCCACGGGTTTTGTAAATTAAAAAACTCTCTTCATAAAAAAAAATATGCAAAAATATTTTATAGGGATAAATAATTACGCTACATTTGTTGTAATTTAAATATTGGGTCATATAAATATTGTGAAAAATGAATTTCGGAGGAATACTTTATTTTTTTATTGAATAACAACAACAACAACAGCAACAATAATAATAATAATAGTAATAATAATAATAATAATAATTAGGAGAAGCAATACCATTATCAATTGATGAAGTTTCGAAATTCTTAAATTTCACAATTAACCATTTTTTAGAAACAACTGAAAAATTCTTGAAATTTCAGATAAATCTACGATTTTAAAAATACGAGGGTTGTTGAATTCTAGAATTCTTCAAATTCGTAGGCTTATTGAACTTTCAAATTTCCAAAATCCTACGAATTTGCAAAATTCTAGACGATTCTACAATTCTTAAAATTCGAATTCGTCAAATTCTCGAATTTCTAAAATCAATAAATTGTAGAAAAATAACAAATAATAATAATAATAAAATATAGAAAAAAAGGAAAAATGTATAATTATGAGAATATAAATCCAAGAAGAAAAAAAAAACAATGGTTCATCCGAATGAAATTATTATTATTATTATTATTATTATTATTATTATTATTATTATTATTATTATTTTCATTACTAATACTTTTATTTTTTGCACTACTTTATTATTACAATATTATTAATTGGACAAAAAAAAAAATAAAATACATTCCCACGCGCATACACGCACACGTACGCATTTATATAAATTTCGTCATGAAGCGTCTTCCAAATGACGAAATATCGGCAAGCGCGCAAATAGAAATCGACTGCATTCCGATATTCTGAAAAGTCAGTCTTAAAATACGAACGATTTTGTTTTTGTGAAAATCCTCGAGCAAAACCGGTCATCGGCGATCGCAGATATCCCATCGAGGAAGGTAAACATCGGAATAACTTACACGGCGCTTCTCGCGTATGTAATTAAATTTCCTGTTTAGGAATTAAAGATTTCTAAAAATAGCGTGAAGAAGGTGGATAAGAGGAGCGACGACTACAATGCACTTTACGCTCGGCTGTATGTGCACATGCATTTGCATCCTCCCGTTCCCTCTTTGTCTCACTAGAATAGCACTTATTATCGGTTCGAGAACCAGCGACTGGTGTAAAACGGTAAATTACAGCAATTTTCTTAAGCTATGCTTTAACGTATTGCACTTATGTCATTGTTTGGTAAACAAAAGTGCTACGGTGTCTCGAGATATTTATCGTTAATTGGTGGAAAATGAAGAGGATTTCTATTAATTGCTTTCATGGGAAATTCTGTGAAAATCGCCACGAACTGGGAATTTTCTGATTCGAAATAGGCTCTCTTCCTATGTAACGTTTTTTTTTTGTAACGTTTTTTTATTTTATTATTTACTGTGTGTACTTTTGTGGCAATTATTTTGATTCAGTGCCATTTCTGTCTCCATTAATTTAATCATTTTTTTTTTATAATGTATGCACATTTGCATATTTATTTTCTTCATCATCTCCATTAGATTATTTGTATATATTTTTAGCATCGATGCGGATCTTTTATTTATTGTCTTTTTATGGAGTCTATAATTATAGTTATCGACTATTAATATAATTTGAATAATTATTTTGTAATTAATCATTGGGTAAATATTTTCTACATACATAGTATCCACTTAGATATGTATAAAATTTTATAAATAGTATTTGTTATATATAATTTACTATATATAATTTAAAATTATGTATAGAATTATATATATGATTATATATAAAAAAACAATAATTCGAGAGAAGTCCCAAAAATGGAAATATAACTTGGTACCCGTTAGATGCAGCAAAATTGTTTTTTTGGATACAGTTTATATCGAATATAGTTTTTTTAAGACCCAGAATCGGCAATTCAATTGTTGGAGAATTCGACGATTTCATTGAATGAAATTCAAGTAGAAAATTGAATGCAAAGAGAAAATAATTTTCTTTCTTAGGAATTTAGTAACAAATAATTTGGAGACATTATCTTATATTTTTATTATTTATTCTTTGTGAAAAAAATATCAATGCTTCAAAAAATATATAACATTCAAGGGACGATCTAGGAGTTGCTGTAGCAGATTCTTTAAAATTCGAATTTTGAGAATCGTGGAATCGCCGGGAATTTTCGAAATTTGGCTGTTTTTCGAAAATTGCCAAATTTCACGGGTCAACGAGTTCTCAAAAGTATCAGAATTTTAATAATTGTGGGAACGTGAGGAATTTTGGAAATTTGAGTATTTAACGAGTCCACGAATTTTAGGAATTTTAGGATTTTATAAATTGAAATTTTTCAGATTGTAGATTCATCCGAAATTTTAGGAATTATTATTATTATTATTATTATTATTATTATTATTGTTATTACTATTACTATTTTTATCGCCATTACTATTATTATTATTATTATTATTATTATTATTATTATTATTGTTATTACTATTACTATTACTATTTTTATCGCCATTACTATTATTATTATTATTATTATTATTATTATTATTATTATTATTATTATTAATATTAATAATATTATTACCTAGTCAATCTAATTTTAGAATTTTGGTGAACGGCTTTTCAGTCAAATATAATTTTAAAAAATTGGGAATTACGAAATCGCAACAATTGGGATTTTGGTCGATTTCGAGAATTCATTGAAAAGGAAGAAAACAAATAAATTCGCCTCTCGAAAAACCCTCCCGATCGCAACTCGTGCGCTCCACTCCGTCCGCTCCATTCGTTAAACGCGAAAAAGTGCAGGCGCGAGGAGTAGCTTAGCGTGGCGATGCGATGGCTCGGTTCGGCTCGCAACGAATGCATTGTACGTACATACGTACGTACTTACCTACGTTAGAAACGTAAATGGATGCATTCCGCGTGCTGGGGCTATACCCGGCCATATGGAACGAAGTGCATATTTAAAGAGATCGTATTCTCCGGCGAGTCGGTTACGGTAATCTCCCCACGGCAATGCATCTTCCTGTAATCGCATACAGGCAGCCGGGGGAAAAAAACTGCAGCACCTACTTTGAGGTGATCCAGGTATTTATTGCAAGGCGGGATTTTCATTAACATTCAGAGATTCGCTCGCGCTAGAGTAAAACCTTGCCGTGCCATATGGCGCCGAGAAACGGGTTTACAGTTAAATGGCAATAAGCGGGCAGACAAACGGATAATGGAAGGTACCATTTTTTCTGCTGTTAATAATAATAACAACAATAATAGTAATATAAATAATAATAATAATAATAATAATAATAATAATAATAATAGTAATAATAATAATAATAGTAATAGTAATAATAGTAGAAATAGTAGTAATAATATTAATAGTTGTAATAATAATAATTATTATTATTATTATTATTTAATGATTGAATAATATAATAATCAACGTAAAGTGAATTTTCAAAATTAGGGACTCCTTCCAAAAATACACCCGGTACAATCGGGACTCCTAATTAAAGCCAACGCATCTCATTATGCCACACGTGCATGCACATACATATACTTTGGGTTGACGTCCTTTTGTGCGATACGTAAGTACACGTATGTACGTACACGCGAAAGAGACCCTTAAAACGACGCGGATCGGTGAGCAAAGTGCTTTTTAATTGCAGCCTCCACTGCCTTTTGTTTACCCGGAGTGAAGTTACGTATGCACAGGTAGCACACAAACTCGTACCAGTTCCTTGCCGATCCTCAGCCTCGGAGGTAAGGATATATTTGGAGGACGACGAGAGAAAGGACGAAAGTCCGGAGTTACGAAAAGTATTGGAACCTTTGGGACTCAGTCACTGAGAAATTAAAGAGACTCGGGGGTTGGGGAATTGCCAGCGAAGTATACAAAAGATTGAACGACTGAAGTTACTAAAAATCCAGGTGCTGAGTTTATTGAGAATCCTCGGGTTGGAGTTGGCAGAAAATTTGCTGGCTCAAGTTACTAATTGGAGTTACTGAAAAATTCGGAGATTGGAGTTACCGGTTATCCAGCGGTTGGAGTTACTAAAAATACAGGGATCGGAATTACTAAAAAAATCCAAGGGGTTGCGGTTACTTTGAATTCCGGTGTTGGAGTTACTAAAAAAAAATACCCAGAATCTGGAGTTCCTGAGCCAGTGAAGAAAGCCAGAAATTGGAGTTGCTGAAAAATGCTGTGATTGGAGGTACTAAAAAAATTAAATACTTTTGGTTACTAAAAAATCCAGAAACTTAGCGTTACTGACAAATTCAAAGCTGGAATTACTAGTAAATCGGGAGGTTGGAGTTACTAAAAATCAAGAGACTGGAGTTATTGAAAAATTCAGAAGCTGAAGTTACTAAAAAAAATCGAGATTGTGGAGTTACTATAAATCTTATGGTTGGAGTTACTAAAAACCGAGGGATCGGAATTACTAACAAAATCCAGAGGTTGCAGTTACTATAAATCCTGAGGTTGGAGTTACTAAAAACCGAGGGATCGGAATTACTAACAAAATCCAGGGGTTGCAGTTACTATAAATCCTGAGGTTGGAGTTACTAAAAAAAAATATCCAGAATCTGGAGTTCCTGAGCCAGTGAAGAAAGCCAGAAATTGGAGTTGCTGAAAAATGCTGTGATTGGAGGTACTAAAAAAATTAAATACTTTTGGTTACTAAAAAATCCAGAAACTCAGCGTTACTGATAAATTCAAAGCTGGAATTACTAGTAAATCTAGAGGTTGGAGTTACTAAAAATCAAGAGACTGGAGTTATTGTAAAATTCAGAAGCTGAAGTTACTAAAAAAAATCCGGATTGTGGAGTTACTATAAATCTTGTGGTTGGAGTTACTAAAAATCCCATGGTCGAAGTTACTAAAAGAACTGCAGAGTTTGAAGTTACTAAGACTCAAGATTCAAAAAAATCTAGAATAGAGACTGAAAAATTCAGTAGGAGGAGATACCTAAGAAAAAAGTGTCACCCAGAAAAGTATTAAAAATTCAAACAGGAGTCTCTCAAAAAGCCTCCAACGAAAGTCACTAGATGGTCCAAAAATCAATTACGTTATTAAGATTCTAATTTTTACTAGAGGGTATATTTTTATGTACCTAATTTTATTAGTAATTGGACCTTAATTATCAAGGCTCCAATTTTTATTAGTAAGTATATTTTTTTGGGTACCAAATTTTAGACAATATCCGGGTTCCCAATTTTTTTTTTAAATATAGAAAAAAACTCCAAATAAAAAAAATAATTACCAAAATAAAACCTCAGTATCACCAGTAACTGAACAGTCCAGAACTGGAATCTACGAAAAATTCCAAAGTTACTAAAAAAAAAAAATCTAGGAAACCAAAGGCACCGAAAAGTCCAAGTGCAAAAGTCAGCAAGGAGCAGAAGTCAGTAAGGTCAAGTTGCCGAGTCTCAGGGTTCCGACGTTTACTTTCCGTATGAAAAATATTCCCTCGGCGTAAAGTCCTCAATCCCGATGATTGCATTATTATATGCGATCACATTAGAGCCAATCAAATGGTACGCATCAGGAAGCAATTTAGCGACGATTCCACGTATGACGTCACTCGTGGCGGAGAAAGAAGAATAATTGAAAGAAAAAAAAAAAAAATAGCGTATAAATATCCTTCGAGGGAATCCTTCCTCGAAGTTTATGATTACGTGCAATTTCTAAATACACGCCATTACGTTACATAATAAATAAACAACGAGGAGTCTGCGGCATCCTCGAGAGTCCGGCAGCATTGAACTACCAATTTGTCCTGCGTCACACGCAGGGGAATTTCTGGAATCTCTGGAGAACTGGTATTTTCGCCGACTTCGGGTGCAATTTTCAGTTGCAGCCGGATCGGTGACGCTACAGCCGAGAAATTTCGGTTGCAAGGGGGAATTTCGGTGTTTAAGCGAGTTTTTGGATTAAAAAAAAAAATTGGGTACCCTGGCATCGCCAATAATTCGGTACCCAAACGCTAATAAAATTAGGTACCGGGAAATATACCTACTAATAAAAAGTGGAGCCTCGATGACGTAATTAGGATCCAATCGGATCCTTGGCAAGGAGCTTAGGACCCTAATAATGCAGTTAGGGTTCCCAAGGTGCTCGAGTAAAGGCTGGTCCCAAAGAAGTGCCCAAATTTTTTGAGAGAGTGCACTCTTAAAAAAGTACTTAGGGTCCCGTTTGGGACTAAACTTCTGCTTTTACATCCGTGCGAGAGGTATTACCCGAGAAAAAAAAAAAGAAAAGAAAAATAAATATGTAAAGGAGATGCAATTCAATCCGGGTCCGGTCCCTATAGATCCCCGCCGGAGGTATCGGTATCGGTACCGATACGACCAATACCTCCCGATAACGCCTTCGTTGGATCTTCGAGAGACAAAGGCTTCCCGCCTGAAGAAAATCTTTCTGTTAAGATCGCCTGAAAATCGCCTCTGTTAAAATGATTCCAGCGACCTCCTTGAGAACGGTCCTTGACTCTTAGAGCCAAGAATAAGATAAGAAGAAGAAGAAGAAGAAGACGACCACGACGACAGCGAAGAAGAAGTGGAAGTGCATTTCGCTCGCGTACCTCCTATAAGAGCCTGCAGAAAGGAAGAAGAAGAAGAAGAAGAAGAAGAATAAGAAAGAGCCTCTCCGCCATGGAAAAGAACTCCACCGACTGGAAAGAGCAGGAGGAGCAGGAGGAGAAGGTAGAAGGACCAGTAATGGCGCCTACACTTATACCCCCACACTCGCGCGGGGCCCAGGATAATCGGCATTACCTGGAATTCCACGCTTTGCTGGAAATTTATTGGCCGGCAAGATTTTGCTTTTCTATGGTCACCGAATTCTCCGGTTCCGCCACTTTTTTGGTTTTGTCACTAGGTTCTAGGTTTTCTAGGCTTTCTGGCGGACCAATTCTGGCCCAGGGTTTCCTAACTTGGGTTGATAGGGGGACCCAGGCCTTCCTAGAGCGGCTCGAAACAAATCCAGGTGCTCCAGATGCTGAAAAATGATAGTTTCTATTTTTTCTGGCACTCGTGGAGAGCCAATACTGGCCCAGTATTTTTTAAAACGGTCCAAGACTGGCACGGGGTTTCCCAATTTGCGTCAAGGGTGAGCCAGACTTTTCTGGAGCCGCTCGAAACCGATCCAGGTGACCCAGACGTTGGTGAACGATAGTTTTTATACTTCCTGGCGCCTGTAGAGGACTAATACTGGCCCAGTATTTTTCCAAATGGTCCAATACTGACCCAGTGTTTTCCCAAATGGTCCAATACTGAGCCAGTGTTTTTCCAAATGGTCCAATACTGAGCCAGTGTTTTTCCAAATGGTCCAATACTGAGCCAGTGCTTTCCCAAATGGTCCAATACTGAGCCAGTGTTTTTCCAAATGGTCCAATACTGAGCCAGTATCTTTCCAAATGGTCCAATACCGGCCCAAGATCTGCCAATTCAACTCAATAGTGACCACGAATTCTCTAGAGTGGCTCGAAAATATTCGATCGAGGCAGATCCAAATTATCTGGTTTTGCTCTTTTTCTTTTTTTGGTTCTTGTTTTTCCTCCTTTGATCGGATGTACCGGTGCCGATCTGCCCGATACTCGGCTCGGTTTCCCTCGGCTCGCCAAGGATGCCTATAATCGGCGATGGACGACAGCGCCTCGCCAGACGTGGATATACCGGTCCGACGCCGCAGATCGACCGGTTAATCATCAGATCGGATGATCTCGGGATCCGTGGGATCCGAGGTATCACCTTCCTGAACTTTACTATGCTCCCATTTTCTGGTCTTTTATGAAAAAAAAAAGAAAAAACATAAAAAGTAACGTTCGAGAAAGATGCAGTTCTTGGGATTCGAGGAGATGCAGTCCCGAAGACGAATGCAAATTCAGATACCGCTCGTAAATGGCGTTCCGATGTTGCGAAGTCACTGGTGTCACGAGTGAGATGCGTGCGTTTATTCGCAGGCACTGCAGTTGATGGGAAGAAATTGCAAAGGAGTAAAGTAACCGTACTTTTACGACCGATCGAAAGAAGCGGCAAGGCTCAGTTTCCCTCAGAGTAGGTTAGAGGGCGCTGTCTAGGACGCTCCGGCGCGAAATTCGAATCCCTGCCACGCGAAACGGAGAAAACCCTAGATATTTGGATTTTGGAGGCTGGTTTCTGGGGAAAAAGTGACTCCAGTGACGTAATTGGAAGTATAATGCACTGGGATTGCGTGTAAAAGGCGATGCACTTATCGGGAGAGAATCGAGGCAGATGCTGTGACGCTTTCCGATGCAGTGTGACATCAGAGGCCGGCGAAACGTAATAGGAAACATCAGGACATACGGCATCCGCCGACGAATTGCAGTTGCATTGACCTCAAATCGTTCCAGATCGAAGAGAATGTATCAACGATGCAATGGGAAACGATAAATCATTGTGAGAATGAGAGTCCACTTGCAGAAACAATGCGTCGTGGAATTCAATTACTCACGCGTTTCATACCGATCCTCGAATTAATTATGAAAGTAGGGGATTTTTATTCTCGCTGCGGGAAAGTTCGAGGCAAGAGTTGCCGTGAAAATGCTGAGATTTTCCCCCTGCGATTCCTATGGAATTACTTTTATATTATAACATAATAATATTTGCCTTCATTTTACTCTATAATAATAATTATTAATTAATTAATAAATTAATTAATTTAGTAATTAATTAACGAATAACTAATTTTGCTGTATTTAATAATATTTGCTTAATTTTACTGTCCAAACAATTCGAATTATAATTTTATATTATGACGTAATATATTATTAATGAATAATATGTTATAGTAGAATTGAATGAAAATTAATATGTTGGAAATATAATTAATTAAGTAGCTTATTTTTACTGTAACTTAATTTTCAGCCCCGATTTTGCGGGTACAAATTTGAAAATCCATGATTTGAATTTCCCCAAAATTAAATTTAAGAGAATAAAAACTACTTTCAAAATTTCAAAATTACGCAATTTTCTATATTTTCTTTTTCTGCATTTTCATTATTTATACATTTACCAGCAATTCAAAATGAATGTTTAAAATAGGATGGGTATTATTTATTGTAATTATGGCGAATTTTTACTGTCTATAATAAAATTCGTTAATTTTAATTAATTTTACCATAATAAGATAATACTTCACTTTTGAATTATCACTTTGGAAGTAATTGGAAATGGCAAAATTTGTGTTTTTCATTTTAAAAATTATTGCAAAACACAGAAAAATTTGCCCATTGTGATCTAGAAAATTACCCCAACATAAAAATTGTCACTTTATACGCTACAAAAATAATTATAATTATTATAAAATTTACCAGCAACACTGTAAAATTGATTTCAACATAGAAACATTTCCCTTGAATCCTATAAAAATTACAAATAACCAAAAATGGGACTTCCTAATTATTCAGTGACATGGTAAAATCTACCAAATTTTCGATTTTCCTCTTCCAACTTCAATTTCCGCGAATATCAAATAGAACAGTAGCGTAACACCATCACAAACGGATTTAGCCTCCCAGATTCTCAAGACTTCCTGTTCCATTAATCATATCGACCCTGAAGAGACTCCCGATGATAAAAGCTCCCTGTCTTCATTTTCTGTTGAAATTATGACGAAGAAAACAACTAAATAAATTAATAATGAGCGAATCAAAGAAGCACGTATGGAGATTTTATTGCTTCAGAGGCGACTGCTTCCATGGACAATCAAGAGGCTGACGCGATAATTGAATATTGTCAAGGATATCTCTGTTATGGTCATTCATTATTTCCAGCAGATAACGACAGCTCCCATATAGGACATTGGAAATGGATAGTTTCGCATTTTTTCTCTCCACAAGAGTCGGTTCCAGTCCCAGTCCCAGTCCCTAATTTCTAAATTAAATCCAAGCCAGGTCTGTATGAGGAATTCCCAAGGGATTATTAATTCTACCGAATTTTCATATAATTATAATTGTGATATTATAATAATAATAATAATAATAATAATAATAATAATAATAATAATATAATAATATTTTATAAATTATAATATAATATATTATTAATTAATAAGTTATAAAATTGAATGAAACTCAATATGTTGCAAATGTAATTAATTGAGTAGCTTTAATTTACTGAACTTTAATTATCAGCCTGGATTATGCAGATCCAAATTTGAAAATAAAAATAAAAATAATAATAAGAAGAAGAATTCGTTAATGAGTGTAAAAATATTATAAAATTAACGAAAAAAAAAAAGAAGATTTGGAAATTCGAATCGTGGATTTGGAATGGTAAAAAAAAAGGAAAATTAAAACTATTTTGAAAATGCCAAAATTACGAGATTCTCCATATTTCCTTTTTCTGAATTTTTCTTATTTATATATTCACCAGGAATTCAACGCGAATCTTTAAATTCCAATGAGTATAATTTATTATAATTATGACTAATTTTTTAATATTCTTCATTCATCGATTACTCATTTTTATAAGGGCATCATTTGCATTTTACAATTTTTCTTATTATTATTATTTTATTATCATAACTTTTTCCTGGTTATTTATTTATGTCTGTATTATTTATATTTTTAATATTTTTTTTCTATGCAATTCTTTCTGTGAAATTCTATAGAATCCTCTTTTTTTCGTTAATTTTATAATATTTTTACACTTATTAACAAATTATTCTTATTTTTATTTTTATTATTATTATTATTATTATTATTGTCATTATCATCATTATCATCATTATTATTTTTGCTACTACTGCTACCATTGCATTTATTTATTTATTATTTTTATTTTCATTAAATACCTGAAAGGTATGATAATGATAGAAAAACTTTATGCGTGACATTGATGATACCGCAGTTGGCTGGTCATACCTTCCCTTCCTCGACGGATGTGAGTGACGGAGAAGTGCTTTTACTTTGCGTGCAACGTTACATATACATATTTTTTTTTTCCTTCTATCCTCTTATTATTACGTAACGCAGAATCGCTGATGTCAATCTAAAGTTCAAGCCAGGCTGCACTCCAGTGGTCATTCGAAACAGGCTACCGTAGCAGAGCCAACGAGATATACATACTTTCCAACGCCGCGAGTATGCAGATTTACGGCAACGAGAATCTCCTCGGAAGAAAATGAAGCTGAAGAAAGTACCGGTCCAGAGCCAATCGCTGGCCCAGCATTTCCTTCAGAGCATCCAGATCTTCCTGGAGCAGCTTGAGACCGATTCCTGTGATCCAGACGCTACTGGATGCTAGTTTTTATATTTCATGGCACTTGTGGAGGTCCCATATGGCCCAGAGTTTCCCAAAATGGCGAAGTACTGGCCCGGGGTTTCCCAAAAAGGCGCAATACTGGCCTAAGGTCTCTCAAAATGGCAAGATTCTGGTCCAGGGTTTCTCAAACTGGCGCAATACAGGCCCAGGGTGTCTCAGAATGGCGCAATACTGGCCCGGGACTTCCCAATTGCGCACAATGGTGGCCCAGAGTTTCCTGGAGCGGCTCCGGGTTCACCAGACGCGGCTGAATAATTTTTTCTACGTTTCCTGGCACTCGTGGAGGCCCCATACTGGCCCAGGATGTCCCAAAATGGCGCAATACTGGCCCAGGATTTTCCAAAATGGCGCAATACTGGCCCAAAGCGACTCCAGCTTATCCAGGCGCTATAAAATACTAGTTTCTGTGTTTCTTGGCGCTTTTGGCGGACCGGTACTGGCTCAGGGTCTCTCGAGATGGGTCCAATACTTGACCCAGGTGGTTACAATTGTCACCACGCTCCGACCATTTCTCTTTTTCTCTTCTCCGAGCGATGGAAAATTTCTGGATCGGAGTAAAACCCGTCTGGGACGTCTTGGAACCCATTGGGTCCCCGTTTCCGGTTTGACGAACCGTCGACTGTGCCCTAACAAACGTCGGCTGCATGCGGAGCCGAGCCAGGAATCAAGACGTCCGAGATTGGCAGCCGATCGTAATGACGCGTGTAATGGACGATTACTCAACGCTCGGCTCACGATTTTCCAGCGGGCCCACTTTTTTTGTGTTTGTCTTCCTCCAGCGAGGAAGGGCCTGGAGGAGGCCCCAACCACTGCTTTTTTTTTTCTTTTTCGCCTCGCCATCCCTAATTTCATGCCGGTGTCCGCTCGCTTTCGAAAGTTAAGTCGTTAAGGTGACTAGCCACGAACGGAGTCGGGAGTCAGGTACCGGAAACTGACCGCCCGCGTACGTATAAATCTTATTCATTCCTCTTCATTCTTCATTCAAGAAGAATATCCAAGAAAAATGCGACGAAGAGCTACACGGTAATAGAGGGACTCTTAATAACCGAGAGGGTACCAAACGGAAATTGCAATCCTTGGAAGAAACGTATCTCGCTTCCGCTGGAGTCTCTCAGTCGCTCCAACCGGATGTCGAGCCAACTTGTCCCCGACTCGCAATTTCAATCGACGAGAAAACGTGGACTCGCGTGTTTCATCGTCCTGAGACGGCAAAATCCTGAAAGGTACGAATCCTCTTCGATTTCCGGGGTCGCTACACTGATGGTCAGACGAGAACAATGAAAAATGGTACAAAATGGTAAATAATGGTACAAAATGGGCTCTCGTACTTGGGGGATTGGAAAGGGGTTGAAAGTTAATTTTGGGCGGACGTTACTTTTGCAGAAGACCTCAATTTTTTTTCGAAATTCAAGAGTCAAAGTATTATTTATTTATTTATTTATTTACTTATTTATGTAACATAATATGCCCATAATATTAATGGTCGTCGATTTGTCGTTAAAAATGAATTAATTAATTTTTGTAATCGTGGTTTGGTGAGACGAAAATAATGAAAAATGCTACAAAATGGGGTCTCGTACTTGGGGGATTGATATGGGGTTGAAAGTAAATTTTGGGGGGATGCTATTTTTGTAGAAGACCTCAAATTCTGCCTCGAATTTTTGGAAATTCAAGAGTCAAAATATTATTTATTTATTTATTTATTTATTTACTTATTTATGTAACATAATATGCCCATAATATTAATGGTCGTCGATTTGTCGTTAAAAATCAATTAATTAATTTTTGTAATCGTGGTTTGGTGAGACGAAAATAATGAAAAATGGTACAAAATGGGGTCTCGTACTTGGGGCATTGAAAAGGGGTTGAAAATAAATTTTGAGGGGATGCTATTTTTGCAGAAGACCTCAAATTCTGCCACGAATTTTTGGAAATTCGAGAGCCAAAGTATTATCGGTCGTCGATTTGTCGTTAAAAATCAATTAATTAAGTTTCTTTGTGTTTTTATCATTGTTTATTTATTCACTGTTAATGTCTTTAATTGTTTACTTTAATTATCACCGTATTGTTAATTTTTTTACCCTCTACAATTATTTTCTTTTGATTTCTCTTTTTGCCTAAATTGTCCTACGAGTTTCGGGACACGATGAAGGCTATTAAAAAAAAAAATTATCGAATAATTTGTTACAGTGACGTTCCAGAAGTAAAAAATTCAACTTTAACCTTCTACTGGAACCTCTGAAGTAAAAAAAAAAAGAGGTTGAAGGATAATTTAGAGAGAATTAACAATTATTTCAGGAGTGGAGCTCGAATTTCGCAAAATTTTCCATATTTATTTTTTTAAATCGTTCCAGGGGTAAAAATTTCGGGTCTACCCTCTACTGGAACTCATGGTCTCCAAAAAAAAGGCTAAGAGTTAATTCAGAAGGATTATTTATTTCCCAAATCGACCACAAACATCAACAATTTCTCGAACCTCAATTATCAAATTCCAAAAAAATCATGGCAATTTTTTTGATACAATTCCAAGGATCGCAATTCGGATTCCAGCCTCTACTGGAGTCCAGAGGACTCGAGGAAGGCTCAAGGTCATCCTCTTTCGGGGAACCTTCGCTCCCAAAATTCTCCCTAATTTATTTTATAGGCTCAGATTTCTCAAAAATAGAAAAAAGAACCTCTACAACTTCGCTATAACTCATCTTCTACCCACTCTATTTATCCCTATGGGGTCCCATAGGACCTTCGAGGACTACGCGAACCTTCTTAACCCTCCAAACTCTCCTATCAATTTTTGTTCTTCCTTCGGGAGCTAGGCCCCAGGCACTAATTTTTCCCACTGGGGTCCAGATCCACCGGGTCAGGATCTGGCGCCATTCGTGCTCACTTTCGATTCAATAACGGTTCCGGTAACGGCTCCAACACCCGACAGCTCCCAGTTCGCTCGTCCTGGAGGTTTCGATTTTTTTTCTTTCTTCCGCTCCGGGTGTTAAAAAACCACCGGAGATTCGCGACACTCGGGGGTTAACGCTCTTACGAGCGAGACACCACTGTCAAATTAACACCTTTCCAGCGCTCCGGGGGTGTTAAACGCTGGAAAGCAACCGCCACGTTCCTGGAGAACGCGGTTCCCGGGGTTCCAGCCGGGAATTCCACCGATTTCGGGCCCGATCGCGACACATATGTTGGCTTTGGGTCACTTTTAGGAGCAGTGCCGAACTTACCCGTCCCCATGGCTGATCGCAGCCTCCTTCCTCGGTCCTCCTTCTAATCCAGGATAGAATCTTGGCTGATTTTCGTAATCACACTGCACAGAAGAACCCCGGATTCCCGCGAGTCCGCGATTTTTTTTTATCGATTTCGCGACTGGGAATCGACTCCTTTCGACGAAAAAAAAAAATAAAAAAATGTTCCTCGAAAATAAAAAAAAATAATAATAACAACAACTACGATCGGGATCTACGAGTATCTCCTCGGAGTCCTGCCGGGAGATCGCGGACGAACTGGTACCTTGTAAAGACTTTTCGTGAGACTTGGATGTGAGACAAGTCGACGTCATTCCGGGGCTCGATCGCCATTGGCCGAGAGTCCTTCTCTCCTCGAGGCTCTCGTTCTTTTTTTTTTTATGGAAAGAGAGAGAGAGAGAGAGACAAAGTGCCTCTCACTCCTCTCGAAAGGAGAGAGACTGTCCTTGTCAGACACACCCGTCTCCAGGATAGGAAAGGTTTTCTGGTCTTTTCCCTCTTTCTCTCTCGGTGAAGTTTCTCCCTCCTTCGACTTCACTCCCACGGCAAAAGAGCAAAACCTCCGAGTACGAACTTCACTTCCAGCCGGTGAGCTCAACGCCTGGAACCGATTGAAAGAAAGTCTCTATATGGCGTGTACCCACACAGATGCCACACGATTGTTGCTTGTCGATTGTTGGAGCGAGGTATTGTTGTTTTCGGTTGTCTCCCGGTTTCGAGTGGCACCGGGATGGGGTTGATTGGAATTTCGAAAAATCGAATTTGGGAATTTGCGACCGGAAGAGGGAATTTTTGGATTTTCGGATTTTGGTTGCGGATCCAAAAATCCATTTGAGGTCGTTAGTATTTCGGGGTTTTCGTGGATGGAAATTTGAAATTTTCGAGTCCCAGAATGAAAATGGGGTTGTGGGAAATTCCTCAAAATGGTACTTTTGGAAACTCGGGATGTCTACTTTTGAGCCCCAAAATTTGGAATTTGTGGGAAAAGTTTCCTGAAGTTGAGAAATTTATTGATTGAGAAAAATTTTATTTGAGTTTGAACAAATTTTCAAGTTTCCAAGTTGGAGCTTGGACATTTGTAACTCCAAAATGGAAAATCATCGAAATTCCCACGTTGGCTTATTTTAAAGCTCAGAGTTTCTACTTTTAATCTATAAAATTTGAGATTTTTAGGAAAGTTTCCCTTGAGTCGAGAAATTTATCAATTCAGACAAATCCAGTTCAGTTTCGATAATTTTTCAAATTTTCAAGTTAAGGACTTAAAAATTTCTAATTCCAAAATGGAAAATCATAGAAATTTTCACGATAGCTTATTTCAAAACTTAGATTTTCTATTATCGTTTCCGTAAACTTTTAATTTGTAGGAAAATTTTCCTTGAATTGAGAAAATCGTCAATTAGGAAAAATTCGTTTCAGTTTCTTAAAATTTCCAAACTTACAAGTTAATGTTTGACAATTTTTATTTCCAAAATGAAAAACCATAGGAATTCTCATGATGGCTTATTTCAAAGCTATAAGCTTCTACTTTCGACCCCCCAAATTTCCAGTTTCTAAAAAGACTTCCCTTGAATTGAGAAATCTTTCATTACAAAAAAATCTATTTGAGTTTCTTAAAATTTCCAAATTTCCAAATTAAAGTTTGACAATTTTTATTTCCAAAATGAAAAACCATAGGAATTCCCATAATGGCCTATTTCAAAGCTATAAGCTTCTACTTTCGATCCCCTAAATTTCAAGTTTCTAAAAAAACATCCCTTGAATTGAGAAATTTTTTATTACACAAAAATCTATTTGAGTTTCTTAAAATTTCCAAATTTCCAAATTAAAATTTGACAATTTTTATTTCCCGAATAAAAAACCATAGGAATTCCCATGATAGCTTATTTTAAAGTTCATGACTTCTACTTTTGACCCCCCAAATTTAAAATTATTAGGAAAACTACCCTAAGATTGAGTAATTTATCATGAAAATACGTACGATTTTTAATCCAGAATTTTCCGATTTTTCAACAGAAATCAAATTTTTCTTCTTCTTCTGCTTCTGGAGTGTTGTTCCAGGAAGACTTTGCTCTGAATTATATATAAAGATCGCGTTGATGCGTTCCTTGCAGATTCACGGAAGGACGGCTGTTGGTCTCACGGATCGTTGCTCGATGCCTTAAAAGATTACGCTGGAGATCGTTGCTCCTGACTGCGGAAGAGTTGCATTCGTAAGATTATTAAGGATCCAGAGCATCCATGAAGATGTTTAGAGCTGCGATCTTTGAAAGCTCCGCTGTTGATGTTTATCGTTCTTTTCGCACTTTCGCGAAAAGGACATATCAGGCCGGAGATGCAGCTGCAACGTTTGTTTCTCTAGCAGCTGCGCATCTTCCCGTTAGTGTTTATTAAATTTCTCCACGAATGCGCTTCCACTTTATCCGAAGAAAACCAAAAGGAGACTGCAAAGGGAAATTTCCGCATACCAATTTATAAATTTTAAGAAACTAAAATAGATTTTTTTTTAATAAAAAATTTCTCAATTCGAGAAAAGTTTTTTTAGATATTTGAAAATTAGGGGGTCAAAAGTAGAAACTCTAAGCTCTCAAATAAGCCATCGTGGGAGTTCCTATGATTTTCCGTTCTGGAATTATAAATTTTCAAACATGCACTTGGAAATTTGTAGGTTTGAAGAAACTCAAATAGATTTTTTTTTAATTAGAAATTTCTCAATTTAAGGAAAGCTTTTTTAGATATTTGAAATTTAAGGGGCCGAAAGTAGAAACTCTAAGCTTTCATATGAGCCATCATGGGAATTCCTATGATATTCCATTCTGAAATTATAAATTTCCAAACTTGAACTTGGAAATTTGGAAAATTGAAGAAACTCAAATAGATTTTTTTTTAATTAGAAATTTCTCAATTCAAGGGATGATTTTTTAGAAATTTGAAATTTAGAGGATCAAAAGTAGAAACTCTAAGCTTTCAAATAAGCCATCACGGGAGTTCCTATGATTTTCCATTCTAGAATTATAAATTTTCAAACTTGCACCTGGAAATTTGTAGATTTGAAGAAACTCAAATAGATTTTTTTTAATTGGAAAACTCTCAAGTTAAGGAAAGTTTTTCTAGATATTTGAAATTTAGGGGGTCAAAAGTAGAAACTCCAAGCTCTCAAATGAGCCATCGTGGGAATTCCTACGATTTTTTATTCTAGAATAAGAAATATCTTAATTTCTACAACGGAATCTGGAAATTTCATACCTACAAAAAGGTAAAGACGAACTGAAATAATTAACTGATTAATTAATTACAGGTTTAATCGGACAAGTCTTTTTTCTGGAGAAAATTCTGATCATTTTGTGGTAAAATCCTGCAAAGAAACTGGACGGATCGCTAGCATTTGAGTCGGAAAGCGACTGTTCAAGTCGACTCAATCATAATCTTGTTCTCGGAGGAGCAAGAAAATCTACAAGTCTGCACGGTTATCTCGTTCTTCAAGATATCAAGGTGCAAATTGACAACGCTTTCAGGTTGAGAGTGTGTCGACTGTGTAGAGAGTCCTTTGAAGAGCTCTTGCAGATGAGAAGAGGATCGTATCTTGAGAAGAAGGAAATTGTAAATTTTCAAGATCCGTTTTGAAAAATCATCTTTTTACTTCGAGGGAAGAAACGATGGAAATTTCGGAGTTCCAGTGTCTTGGAGATTCGAATTTGAAATTTAGAGGGTCCAAAGAAAAAATTCTAAGCTTCCGAATAAGCTGTAGAACTTCTACGATTTTTTATTTTGGAATTCGAAACTTTTAAGCTCCAACTTGGAAATTTGAAATCTTAAGAAACTTGAATAGATTTTTTTCTTCAGTGATAAATTTCCAAATTCAAGGGAAATTTTTTTAGAAATTTGGAATTTAGAGGATCAAAAGTAGAAATTCTAAGCTTTCAAATAAGCCATCGTGGGAATTCCTATGATTTTTCATTCTGGAATTAGAAATTTTGCAAACTTCAACCTGGAACTCTGGAAACTCTAAGAATCTCAAACAGATTTTGCTTTAATAAGAAATTGTTTAATTCGAGAGAAGTTTTTTTAGAAATTTGGAATTTAGATGATCAAAAGTAGAAATTCTAAGCTTTCAAATAAACCATCGTGGGAATTCCTACGATTTTTCATTCTGGAGTTAAAAATTTTGCAAACTTCAACCTGGAACTTTGGAAACTCTAAGAATCTCAAACAGATTTTGCTTTAATAAGAAATTTGTCAATTCTAGGAAAATTTTTTTAGAAATTTGGAATTTAGAGGATCAAAAATAGAGATTCTAAGCTTTCAAATAAGCCATCGTGGAAGTCCGTAAAAATTTTCCTTCTGGACTTAAAAATTTCCAAAGTGGCAAAGCAACAGAATCTGCAAATTTGGAAACCTCCATAAGTTGCTCGTTTCTACACATTTCACAATTACCTTCATCTCAACTCTTTCGATGTTATCTCGATAATACGTAATTGTTAACACAACACATCATCGGTTCCGGCGATTCGATGATTTGTTATGTTAACGAAACGTTACTAGCTGTCAGGAACGTCTCAATTCCTTGCTGGGTACAAAAAAGTTACGTATTCGAATAAATTACTGAATAATAAAAAAAAAAAGGAAACGAGCAGAGGAGGGAATAACGTTACTTCGTACCTTACCTTACCTTACCTTACCTTAGGTATGTATTTACAGACATTGGGTCTTAGTTCAAAAGTGAGCCAAAGCAGACCTTCTGGATGGGTATGTACGCGTATACCCATCCAACCAGTACCCATTAGTTACAGTAAAGACCAAGACCAAGACCGAGACCAAGACCGAGATCCAGAGGGTCTATAGATCGAATGACCTTGGAATCATCCTGTATCGGTGTACGTCGATGCCCTCAAACTTCCTTGACAAGTATGTGTATGTATCCGTACATGTACATACAGTCCTGGAAATTTCTATATATATTTCCATTCTGGAATTATACATTTTTTTTAAAGGAAGATTTTAAGAATCTCGAATAGATTTTTCTTTATTTAAAATTTTCTCTGATCGAGGGAAGTTTTTTTAGAAAATTGAAATTTGGAGGGTTGACAGTAGAAACTCTGAGCTTCAAAATGAGCCATCGTGGGAATTTCTATAATTTTTCATTTTGGAACTAGAAATTATCAAATTTCTATCTGGAAATTTGGAGATTTTAAGAATGTCGAATAGATTTTTCTTTATTTAGAAATTTCTCTGATCAAGGGAAGTTTTTCTAGAAAATTGAAATTTAGAGGGTTGACAGTAGAAACTCTGAGCTTCAAAATAAGCCACCGTGGGAAATTCTATAATTTTTCATTTTGGAACTAGAAATTATCAAATTTCTATCTCGACATTTAGAGATTGTAAGAAAATCGAATAGGTGTTTCTTCAATTAGAAATATTTCAATCCAAGGGAAGTTTTTTTGGAAATTTGAAATTTAGAGGATCAAAACTAGAAACCCTAGGCTTTAAAATAAGCCATCGTGGGAATTCCTATGAATTTCCATTTTGGAATTCGAAATTATCGAGCTTCGACCTGGAAAATTGTAAATTTGAAAATACTCAAATATATTTTACTTCATTAAAAAATTTCTCAATTTAGGAGAAAGTTTCCTATAATTTGAAATTTCAATCTCAAAATTAACTTCAAGTAATATATTCTAAAACAATTATTGTAGTATTTTATTCCAAAACAAAAAATTGACATTATTATCAATTATTCAAATTATTATCCATCAATTTTTTTTATTCCATCGAATCTTAGTGAATCAATTAATCACACCTTGACAAGGAATCAACCTGGGTAACCAAACATACGTTGAAAATTGATAAACAATAGGATATTTAAATAAATAAAAGCTGGATATGCAATTGTCATACATTTTATTATTATAAATTTATATATCGTATAATGCACACACATATATATATGTAATTTCTTCTCTTTCTCTCTTACAGAAAGTATGCCTCTTCCTTTACTACAGACCTCACCTTCTCGTACTCCGGGGTTCACCGACATTAACGTCACGATGAACATTTTTTTACGCCCGCGGAAGAGGGAACCTATTCGCTAACGTATGTACAGGTCTACCTAACTTATACGCGATACCTACACACTAATAACATATATCTATATGTACACGTATATAGGTACCTACTTACTTACCTGTTTATAAGAGATACCGAAGCTGGAAGGTTCATCGACTCCCTCTTTTGCTACACCTATATGAGTTACTCTTATTTTTTTTTGTTCTTTTTATTTTTTGGTAATTATACCTACACAGAGAGAGGACTTTCGGGAAGATCATGATATGTCATATATACATACATAGGTATACAAACATACATTTGAATTTATTATACCACTTTCCTGGGTCGCAAAATGTGTCCCGTTTTATTCCCAAATCCCTCTTTTTCTGACATTAATGTGGTTTTAAGTATATAGATATTTATTGGCGCTTTTTAATATATGATATTTTCTTAAGATTTCTATATTTTGGTGATTAAAGTAGTTTAGTAATGGCATTAGTAATAATAATAATAATATTATTATAACTAGAAAGTCGAATGACCAAAAAAATAACGCCTAAAATCAAATATTCAATAATAATAATAATAATAATAATAATCATAATAATAATAATCATAATAATAATAATAATAATAACAATAACAACAACAACAACAACAACAACAACAACAACAACAACAACAACAACAACAACAACAACAACAACAACAACAACAACAATAACAATAATAATAATAATAATAATAATAATAATAATAATAGATAAGATATCGTGTGAATTCTAATGAATTTTTCATTTTGGAATTAGAAATTGTTAAATTTCCATCTTGAATAATTGAGAATTTTAGGAAACTCAAATGGATTTTTCTTTGATAACAAATATCTCAATTCAAGGAAACTTTTTTTAGAATTTTGAAATTTAGAGGATCAAAAGTAGAAATGTTGAGCTTTGAAATGAGCCATTGTGGGAATTCCTACGATTCTTTTGTTTTGGAATTAGAAACAAACAAAAATTGAGATTTTTTTAACTCGATATACTAAAATAATAAATGCACAGCTGCGTTAGAAAATTGAGATAAATGATTAGTTCTCGTGATTATTGAACAAAAATTATTAAATTGACTTTACATAAAAATCGTTATTTTTTTGTTGTGGAAATTTTAGTGATTTTCAGATAAAGTTTTTTTCTCCATGCGCGATATTGGAGTTGCGCAGGAAGAAGTGACATTTTATAAAAGAATTCGATATTATAACAAAAAAAATTTGGTATTTTAAGAAAAAACGCAAATACGTAATTGAAGCGACGAATTATTTAGTGGCAAAGAGGATTGACTTTCGAAAAAACTGATTTGTATAATTACGTAACTCGGCCCGTTGTTGATTCATTCAATTACATAAATCATAGGAATTCTACAATTTATTTACATATATTACGTAAATTGTGCAATTCTAAAAATTAACTTTGGTGATTTGTTAAACATTTCCTGTCACAAAAATACCGTGTATTTCATAAGAAAAAGAAAAGTGCAGTGCAGTGAGTGTGTGCAATTTTTAAAGTGCAGTGTAATGAGTGCATTTTCAAAAGTGCAGTGTAACTCCACTTTTGAAAAATCTGAAATTTAAGTGTCAATGCACTTGGTATAGTCATAACTTTTTATATTTGAGCCATTCGGTGCACAAATAGATTAACTCCATAAAAAATGAATTCAAGAAAAATAATAAAATAGCATATATTGCTTTTGAAAAACCTTTTTAAATAACAAATTTGAAAAATGGACAAAAATGGAGTTAATCGTATTTCTAAATAAATTAAATTTTAATAAAGTCAATTTTCGTATTTCGTTTTTTCTATGAAATTCTATTTAAATGGGGAATTTCGTGTCGACAGTAAAAAATTCCTTATTTAAATGTTAAATAAAAGAATAAACCACGGCTGGAAGACAATGCTGTGAGAGAGACCGTACTGTGTAGCGTAAATAAAAGCCTATCTGGACTAGTTTGAATAACAGTAATCCATACCTTTCACGTTGCATTACACATTTTTTCGTATACTTATATATATATAACATTATTCTTAAAAAATATACATATATACATATATAGATTACATGCATACAATAATTGTGGAAAGGTCGAAAAAATAAACATTTATTACCAAAGATCATATTGGTATCACTATAGCTATTACTTATTACAGCTCAAGTAAGTACACGAACACACACACATGTATATATAGATGTATTTATTGCATGCAATAAAAAATAACTGAAAGTCTCACATAAAAGTAATGTGTATATTACAACAAAGAAAGTGTAGGAAAACCTATACAAGTGCCTTTATGAAAATATCGAATTGCGTTTATTAAAAAAATTAATTTTTAAAACATTTTTTTTTAAATTCGACAAATTAATTATTACTTAATTTACAGTGGATTCTTTTTTTATGCAACTCACATAAAAATATCGTTTAAAATTCCATGAAGTTTTTTCTTACTGATAAGGTTTTTTATGGGTAAATATTTTTTATTAACAATAAATAGGTTATCTAATTAGATCTGCATAATTAACGACGATTAGTTTGACAAAACCCTGACAAAACCTTCAAAACCCCTTCTCCCAAAAATGGGCTAAAAATTAAAGTTTAAAAAATGGGGTTGGACAAGTCATTTTTAGGGGTAATTTTTCCCGTAGAATCGATTGCAAAGGTCAAATTTGACGAAATCCCAGCGGAAGGTGGAAAAAAGTAGGGTTTTTGAGGAAAAATCCTATTTCCCGTTGGAAATCTGCAATTTTTACAATGAAAATGGATTCCTCGGAAAAAAATACATCGGATACGGCTCTCCCGAAACTGCAAAAAAATTTTTCCAAAAGTCGATTTTTTTGGGCATGCCTACCCCTTCCCCCAAAAATGGGCTAAAAATTAAAGTTTGGAAAATGGGGTTGGACAAGTCATTTCTAGTGGTAATTTTTCCCGTAGAATCGATTCCAAAGGTCAAATTTAACAAAATCCTAGCGGAAGTTGGAAAAAAGTAGGTTTTTTGAGGAAAAATCCTATTTCCCGTTGGATTTTGACAATTTTAACAATGAAAATGGATTCCTCGGAAAAAAATACATCGGATATTGGTCTCCCGAAAGTGAAAAAAAAATTTTTCGAAAAGTCGATTTTTTGGGCATGCCTACCCCTTCCCCCAAAAATGGGCTAAAAATTAAAGTTTCGAAAATGGGGTTGGACAAGTCATTTCTATGGGTAATTTTTCCCGTAGAATCGATTCCAACGGTCAAATTTAACAAAATCCTAGCGGAAGTTGGAAAAAAGTAGGTTTTTTGAGGAAAAATCCTATTTCCCGTTGGATTTTGACAATTTTAACAATGAAAATGGATTCCTCGGAAAAAAATACATCGGATATTGGTCTCCCGAAAGTGAAAAAAAAATTTTTCGAAAAGTCGATTTTTTGGGCATGCCTACCCCTTCCCCCAAAAATGGGCTAAAAATTAAAGTTTGGAAAATGGGGTTGGACAAGTCATTTCTAGTGGTAATTTTTCCCGTAGAATCGATTCCAAAGGTCAAATTTAACAAAATCCTAGCGGAAGTTGGAAAAAAGTAGGTTTTTTGAGGAAAAATCCTATTTCCCGTTGGATTTTGACAATTTTAACAATGAAAATGGATTCCTCGGAAAAAAATACATCGGATATTGGTCTCCCGAAAGTGAAAAAAAAATTTTTCGAAAAGTCGATTTTTTGGGCATGCCTACCCCTTCCCCCAAAAATGGGCTAAAAATTAAAGTTTCGAAAATGGGGTTGGACAAGTCATTTCTATGGGTAATTTTTCCCGTAGAATCGATTCCAACGGTCAAATTTGACGAAATCCCAGCGGAAGTTGGAAAAAAGTAGGTTTTTTGAGGAAAAATCCTATTTCCCGTTGGATTTTGACAATTTTAACAATGAAAATGGATTCCTCGGAAAAAAATACATCGGATATTGGTCTCCCGAAAGTGAAAAAAAAATTTTTCGAAAAGTCGATTTTTTGGGCATGCCTACCCCTTCCCCCAAAAATGGGCTAAAAATTAAAGTTTCGAAAATGGGGTTGGACAAGTCATTTCTATGGGTAATTTTTCCCGTAGAATCGATTCCAAAGGTCAAATTTAACAAAATCCTAGCGGAAGTTGGAAAAAAGTAGGTTTTTTGAGGAAAAATCCTATTTCCCGTTGGATTTTGACAATTTTAACAATGAAAATGGATTCCTCGGAAAAAAATACATCGGATATGGGTCTCCCGAAAGTGAAAAAAAAATTTTTCGAAAAGTCGATTTTTTGGGCATGCCTACCCCTTCCCCCAAAAATGGGCTAAAAATTAAAGTTTCGAAAATGGGGTTGGACAAGTCATTTCTAGGGGTAATTTTTCCCGCAGAATCGATTCCCAAGGTCAAATTTGACGAAATCCCAGCGGAAGTTGGAAAAAAGTAGGTTTTTTGAGGAAAAATCCTATTTCCCGTGGAATTTTGGAAATTCTGACAATGAAAATGGATTCCTCGGAAAAAAATACATCGGATATGGGTCTCCCGAAAGTGAAAAAAAAATTTTTCGAAAAGTCGATTTTTTGGGCATGCCTACCCCTTCCTCCAAAAATGGGGTAAAAATTAAAGTTTCAAAAACGGGGTTGGACAAGTCATTTTTAGGGGTAATTTTTCCCGTAGAATCGATTCCAAGGGTCAAATTTGGCGAAATCCCAGCGGAAGTTGGTAAGAAGTAGGTTTTTTGGGGAAATATCACATTTCCCGTTAAAAATCTGCAATTTCCACACTGAAAATGGGTTCCTCGGAAAAAAATACATCCGATATGGGTCTCCCGAAAGTGCCTCAAAGATTTTCCCAAAAGTCCATTGGGCATAGCAAAAAATCATATTTTTGATGAGATTTCGAAAAATAGATATTGACAGGTATCGTTAAATAATATCGATATATTATAATATATTTCAGAGCTTCATTGTCGACCTGAAATATACACGTCCTTCTGGAAACTAGGACAATGAAAATGGAAAATTCAGCCCTTTTTCTCGTGGAACGTGGGAACCTGAAATCCATTGCCCATACTTGGGCTTGACTTTTCCCATATTCAGGGTGGGAAAAAGTGAAAAAATATAATACTATGATTAATGGGAGAAGCATCTCCCATGTACGGGTATCTTATCAATATCCACCTATTACGGTCGTTTACGTGTAAACATGAGACGCGCGATTACCCTGAAGGAGTACTCCCATTGCCATTAGTTACCCTTGAAAATATGTACGTGATCTGTTGCTGCAATTGCACCACTTGTCCGTTTCCACCGCATTTATCTTCGCAGCATCCATGTAATAATTAATATGAGAAATCAACGAGTAGATGTTTCACTCCGATATAGTACCTGTATAGCTACTCGTGCTTCTGCATGCGCTCACTGCATTACTCTCGGTGCAAGTCATGCGGCGAAGTGAGTGCATGCAGATGCACGAAAATTATTATCGAATGAATGAAAATTGCAATATTAACCAATCAAATATTGTTATTATTGTTATTCGTAGATATTCGTATTAATATTTTTCAATTAATTTAATGTTAATAATTTGTATTATTTTAATACAAATTTAATTGGAAATTTGTACTATTTTTTTATTATTATTATTTTATTGTTACTTGAAATTTCATTTATAATGATTGCGTAATGGAATATTAATGTATCGTCAATATAAAATATAATAATAATTGTTTATTAAATTTCGAATGGATCAATAATTATTTTCTACGAATTATGGAAGTAATGTAACAGTATATTCTATTTTTGCCATTTATTTATTTATTTATCGATGTCTGTGTAAGTATATGCCACATTTAATGAGCAATTATTTATATATTATAATAAAATAATTTATATATATATAAAATATTATAATAAGTTATAATAGAATAATTATAGAAATATTACTACAAGATATAGAATAATAATAACAACAACAACCACAAAAGCAACAACAATAATAATAATAATAATAATAATAATAATAATAATAATAATGATACCAATATTGTATTTGCGAATATTTCAATTGTCATTTATTAGATAATAATTTCAAATATAAATATAAATTACAAATACAGTATATATATTATAAATATATATATGTATATAGTAGCATATACTGACTTTGGCAATAAGTCTCTGGTTTTAATGATAGCGTGGAATTTCTCTGGCAGGGTCACGGAAAATTATCGACTATAGGATTACTTTGTGTGATGTAATCGACCGTATGATGATGAATCAATCGATGCCCGTTTACGTGTAATTGCATATTCCGATGGGAGACTTGTCTGCGAAGTTATTTAATCGCTGAACGTTAAGACAATCGCAATTGGAATTCATTAATGAGTCTACCCCGGGGGAACAAGAAAGAGATATGATTTGAAGCATATGCTGTAGGATATATATTCCCGTGTATCATTATAAAATAAAAAATTTACGTTGGTTTTCTTATTTTATGGATACACGTGAATATAGAATGTAAATTTCCGGATATATGTATATATACATATTTGTTTTCTGGATAAAAAATAAATAAGAAATTAAAATACATAAATTGCTTGGGTCTTTTGCAATTTCAAAAATACAGTTACAAAAAGAAATATCGAGTTATTTTCAAAATAGGAACAGAACTTCAAAAGTTACAAGAAAAAATGGGGAAAATAGAGGGAAAAGGTGAAACAATGTCAAAAAGAAAATTGGTTCAAACTAATTCAAACCTAAAAAGCTCCTGATATTTAATTAATAATTTTACTTTAATTAATAGTTATTATAGACACAAAAATAGAGACAAAAGTAATTAATAATTATTATAATAAAAATAATGACCCCAATTTAATTAGTATAGTAATAGTTGACAACGATTAATAGTTATAATAGACAATAATAGTTGTGTACCTAGTAATAATAATTCAATTAACCTAAGAATCATCCCTAATACTTAACCTAATTTTTTATTAACAATTTATCAAGCCCTGATCAGATTTCTTTATCAGAACCTTATCAGGACCCTGTCAGGATCTTATTAGAACCTTATCAGGACCCTGTCAGGATCTAATAAGAACCTTATCAGGACACAGGTTATTAATATTCCCAGTCGAGGATATTCGGCACTTTCCCAGACCCGAAAGACGTTTCCGCAGGAGCGAAAAAAGGCTCGAGCCGGAGTCAATGCCTCTATAATTGATTCGTAATCGTATTATCGTCGATCTATTGGAATTCAATGGACTGCAAAATGATTGAAAGCAGCGTATACATCGGAGGATCATTCACGACGAGGTAGAAGCGGATGACGAGGCTTCGAAAAGAATACCAAATGAACCCGTCAGTGTGTGCCTTGTCAATTGACGAACCCGTTAGTCTCTCCCTGCACACCCATGGTCCTGTGCAGGTATTTATGAACGACCGTAAATACGTCCACGGCGAAATGACGCTTTGGGTCATAAGGCCCTGGAATTTATATATACCCGCGGTCTTTAATTCGAGATATTTGAGTCCGTGGCAAATGTCTTTTCATTTTTTTTTTCCGGAAGAAACGAATTTTTTGACTCAAAATGATTAAGGAAACGAAAAAAACTGCGGTAATTATTTTTGTTTTAGCGATATTTTGTTTTTTATTATTTTTCATTTCTGTTGCAAATTTGGGAACGGCTTTTTTATAATTCGAAATATTGTTGTTGGTAATCAAATTATTTTTGAAAAAAATAATTTTTTGTTCAATATTTTTTAATTTCTCATTTTCTCGTTATAATAATAATTTAATAATAATAATAATAATAATAATAATAATAGTAATAATAAAATCATTGTTATGGTTTTCGCGCGAAAATTTTGAATTGATTTTTGGAAAATTAAAACTGAATTTTCTATATATTTTATTTTATATTTTTTTTCATTTCTGTTGCAAATTTGGAAACGGCTTTTTTGAAATTCGAAATATTGTTAGTAATCGTATTATTTAACAAAATTTTTTTTCAAAATTTTTTAATTTCTGATTTTCTCGTTATAATAAAAATTTAATAATAATAATTATAATAATAATAATAATAATAATAATAATAGTAATAATAATATCATTGTTATGGTTTTCGCGCGAAAATTTTGAATTTTCTATATATTTTATTTTATATTATTTTTCATTTCCGTTGCAAATTTGGAAAAATGGCTTTTTTAAAATTCGAAATATTGTTTGCAATCGTATTATCGAAAAAAAAAATTTATTTTCGAAAATTTGTAATTTACAGTATATTTGTAGTCTTTTATTCTTTTTTTGTTTCAATTAGAAATTCTACGACTAATTATTATACATCCACGGTTACTAATTAAATATATAAAAATCCATAAAATGCTAAAAAAAAAACGCAAAAAATTTTCGATGTCCGCGTTTTTCTTCTTTTTTTTTTAATCGACCACCTACGATGGGGGACGCATATTCGAGTCCAGAGCGATCGCAAACTTCGAGAACCGTTTCATGAATCTTGCAAGGATCCTTCGCGTCATTGTTATTAATAGAATTCAATGAAAAAGTCATATACAACAATTAAAATACCAGAAACGGTAAATAGAATGATTAAAAAGATGGAATCGTTAGAAATCGAGTATTTTTTTTTCTCCTTCGCATCCTTTTTATGAACCCGATGGCCACGATAATTCACCGCGATGCATTCCTGGGAAAAAGTATTTTTGCATTAGTGCCATTCGATATGGAATTATGCATAATCGCGCTGCGGTTAATTGATAATTCACATAACTGCAACCCATTAGGCTGCAATTACGCGCATTAGACGATTGGAATTAATACCCAATTCCAGTGATGGATGGGTCAACTAATGGACCTATCACTTCCCACATTCATCTTCTTCGAGCCTGGTACTGTAATTTTCCTTAAGCGATTTATAGTTAAATTCCCCGTGAATCCGTTTCCTCGTTTGGGAGCAGCCACACCTGCACCAAGGTGAAAGTGCATCACCCAAAAAAGGGGGAAACTCGAAATTTCTATTGGACAAATCAAATTAGCTGATTGAAAAAAAAATATATATTTTTTTTATTGCTTCACAAATTTTATTCGAATATTTCTTTTAAATACTGTCCCTGAGTGTAGATGTCGTATTTGATGCACCGAAAATGCAAACCCTGCCCCTCGGTCAAAATACAATTTTTTTTATCTATAGTGAAGATATTATTTTACCTTGGAAAAAATAGAAACGCAGTTTCTGGATCAAAATGCAATTTTTGATGCACTTTAAATGCGATTCTTGTTGCATTTTTAAATGCAATTGTCGTTGCATTTAAAAAAGAAAGCAGGTATCTGGGTAAAAATGTGATTTCGAATGCACTACAAGTAATAGCCCAGTCTTTGAGGGTTGATGCAATTTTTGATGCACTGAAAACGCAAAAAAAAGCCAGTTTTTGGTTGAAATTGCAATTTTTCATAAACCAAAAATATTAACCTACTGCGTCGTCATCGATGCATCTGCAATTTTAGATGCAGTAAAAAGAAAAATCTTGTCTTTCGATGCAGATGTAATTTTGGATCTTCTAAAAATGCAAAAAAAGGCAGAATTTTTCGATGAAGATGCAATGTCGAATGCACTACAGATAAAAACCTACTCTTTGGGTGCAAATGCAATTTTCGATTCACTAAAAATGCAAAAAAGACCCAGTTCTTTGACGAAGATGCAATTTCGAATGCACTACCAATAAAAACCCAGTTTCCGAGTGTTGATGCAATTTTTGATGCACTGAAAACGCAAAAAAGCCAGTTTTTGGTTGAAATTGCAGTTTTTAATAAACCCAAAATATTAACCTACTGCGTCGTCATCGATGCATCTGAAATTTTAGATGCAATAAAAAGAAAAATCTTGTCTTTCGATGCAAATGTAATTTTGGATCTTCTAAAAATGCAAAAAAAGACAGAATTTTTCGATGAAGATGCAATTTCGAATGCACTAGAAATAAAAACCTACTCTTTGGGTGCAAATGCAATTTTCGATTCACTAAAAATGCAAAAAAAGACCCAGTTCTTTGACGAAGATGCAATTTCGAATGCACTAGAAATAAAAACCTACTTTTTGGGTGCAATTGCAATTTTCAATACACTAAAAATGCAACAAAAAAACACCCCAGTTTTTGAATGAAGATGCAATTTCCAAACAGCAAAAAATATATATTGACCTGCTGCATAATTACTGATAATATAAAAACGCAGTGCAAAGGATAAACTGAATGCAATTTGGTCTTTCGTCAAGACAAAAAAATTCGAAGACATTCGACGCAAGGTCACTTTCTTCAGAATCGTCTCCTGCCATCGATAGGCACCCATTCTTTCCATTGGAATCACGACAAAAGATTTGCTCACTTCTGATTCCAAGAAGGAAGATTAAGAAGAAGAAGAAGAAGTAGAAGTACCAGCGGCGGCAACAAGAGGAGCATCCGTTCCGCGGTAACCGACGATTTCTCAAGAATCTCGAGGAAGAAGCAGAAGAAGAAGAAGATACTTTTGTGAAATGGTCGGAAACCTTTGGTATTTCATAGCAAAAGCCTGGGCGTGGGCAGTGTCCTGGACGGCGTTAATACCATATGCAAGATGCAACCCACGCAGACGCCAGCGCGTATCACCTCGATTTTTAATATAATACCCTACTCTCTCTTTTTATTTTTCTCGCACGTCCTTGTTTTTCGATTTCATTGCAATTGCACGCCTGCGGTTGGTGTCACGATGAAGGCATTTGCCCGAAAAAAAAAAAATGGGAAATTTGGTCCATTCGTGGATGCTCTCGATTTTTTTCTTTTTCTATATTCGAGAGTGGGTCTGGAAAAATAAGGATTAAAGAATTGAAAGTAAGTGAAGGGAATATTAAATAATTGAATTTATTGTAAATAAAAGGGGAATTAGAGAATTGAAATGATGAAATAAAAGGAAAATTGAAGAATTCTAATTAATTGAAGGGAAGCGTAAAGAATTGAATTTCGATAAAAGGGAAATAAAAGAATTGAATTTGAATAAATGGAAAATCAAGGAATTGGAATTAATTGAAAGGAAAATAAACGAAAGAAATTTGAATAAGAGGAAAATGAAGGAAGTAGAATTGAATAAATGGAAAATGAAAGAATTCAAATTAAATGGAAGAAAATTGAAAAAATTGAATTCAAATAAATTGAAAATTCGGGAACTAGAATTAAATAAGAGGAAGATTGAAGAATTAAAATTGAATCGATGAAAAATATGAAATCCAGAATTGAATTCGTAATTTGTCAATTTTACCGTACAATAAAAAATTCAATTTTTTATTATCGGGTCAGGACCTAATATGGTTTACGTGAGGTGCCCCCATACGAGGTTTACCTGAAAAGGATCCCACGAGGATTGAACATAAATGTCCTTGGTGTGCTTGTGACGATTAGGTCCACGTCAGGACCTGACGCATGTTATGTTAATTGACTGAATAATATTAATGTCTTTTGTTCTTTTTTTTTTCAAGAATTTGTGTTATCAAATCTTTGTCTGGACCTTATCAGGACCTTACCAGGATTTTGGAAGAAACATAGTGTCCTACAAATATTTTCTATCTCAAAAAATCTCAACAGATCCTGCCCAATTTTCTGTATTAGATTTTTATCAGGATCTTATCAAGATCTTACCAGGATCTTACCTGAATCTTACCTGGATCTTATCAAGATCTTATCAGGACCTTACCAGGATCTTACCAGGATCTTATTAGAACCTATTTTATCTTATCAGGATCTTATCAGGACCATATCAGGACGTTTTCAGGATCTTATCAAGATCTTATCAGGATCTTATCAGGATCTTATCAGGATCTTATCAGGATCTTATCAGAATTTTCTTGGTACCTATTTCATCTCATCAGGATCTTACCAGGATCTTATCAGGATTTTATTAGAACCTATTTTATCTCATCGGGATCTTATTGGTATATTCTGAAGATCTTATCAGGACCTTATCAGGACCTTATCAGAACCTGATCGGGATCTTATCAGTACATTTTCAGAACTTTGATGGGACATTGTTAGAATATTGTCAGGACATTTTCAGGACTTTGATAGGACATTGTTAGAATATTGTCAGGACCTTGCCAGGACATTGTCAAGACCTTATCACCATCTTACCATGATCTTATCCAGGACCTGGTTGGGATACTATAAGGACCTTGCCAGAACATTGTCGGAACGTTGATGGTACATTTTAGGATATTGTTAGGACCTTATCAGGATCTTATCAGAATCTGAAAAATTATTTTATTAAAAATCGAAATAGACGAAATGTTGGAACTGGACCAAATAAAGGCCCAACGAGATTCCCAAATTCATTCCTATAAAACCAAAGAAGACCCCAAATCCTGAAACCCACGAGACAAGTTCGAGGATACCGGAGTCGCGAATCCTTTCGTCATTTCTATTTTAAGCCGAGAATAATAATAACAATAGTAATCCTCGCAGGTAATATATATATAGATATATGTATACATGCATCCACACATAGGGGAAGAAGGATAGAACCGTCGAGGGTGGAACCGGCGCGGGCGGGTAGGATTCTCAAGGTTCTCTAAGGACAACGGGTCCAAAGGATGCCCGCGTACGCCGAGCCGAAGATGACTCTGAAACAGGAATAGCGAGAAAGGTGACGTAAGTGCTCATTCCCTGCTCGTGCAACGCATACAAATAAGCCTTGTATTCTTGTTTACACACACAGAACACACATTTATGTATGTATTTATATAATATGTATATGTGTATAAATACATGAACGCAGCTCCTTTCACTAACACCGATTAACACCCGGTTCAGTCACCACTGCAAATAACCGAAGAGACTTGAGAGACCCTACCCGCGGTTCTGGCGACTCTTTTGACTTCCTCTATAGCCATAGCACATGGTAAATACTACATAACATACGCTAGGTGTGTATATACAGGGTGTTTTTTGTAAGTAGATTCTAAGTTGTGGATGTGGGAATTTTTTTTTTTTTCTTGTATTTGGGATGGTAATTTATCAATTTGTTGATTCATCGAGATGTTGATAAATGAATGAATTTGTTAATTTATCGAGACGTTGATAAATTAATAAATTTATTGATTTACGAAGAAGTTCATCAAATTAAAGTAATTAATAATTATTAATAATGTGTATATGGGCTGTTTTATAAGTAATTTCCAAATTCAGGGTTATTATAGGGAATTTTTTGTCTTCCATTTGTTTTGGTAATTTATGAATTTGTTAATTTATCAAAAAGTTGAGAGATTAATCAATTCATTGATTTACGAAGAAGTTCATCAATTAAAGTAATTAATAATTATTAATAACGTGTATGTGGGGTGTTTTATAAGTAATTTCCAAATTCAGGGTTATTATAGGGAATTTTTTTTCTTCCATTTGTTTTGGTAATTTATCAATTTGTTAATTCATCGAGATGTTGATAAACGAATGAATTTGATAATTTATCAAGAAGTTGATAAAATATTCAATTTATTGATTTACGAAGAGGTTCATAAATTAAAGTAATTAATAATTATTAATTATGTGTATGTGGGCTGTTTTATAAGTAATTACAAAATTCAGGGTTATTATAGGGAATTTTTTTTCTTCCGTTTTTTTTGGTAATTTATCAATTTGTTGATTCATCGAGATGTTGATAAACGAATGAATTTGATAATTTATCGAGAAGTTGATAAAAATGAAAATGTGCAAATAATTTGAAATAGTAAAAATACGAATTTCAAAATAAATTGTAATTACAAAAATGTACCAATTTAATTAAAATAACAAAAATACAAATTCCAAAATAAATTGAAATAATAAAAATATACGAGTAAATTAAAATAACAACAATAAAAAATAAAGGTAAAAATCAAAAAGCCACACGGTCAAGCGGACACAATTGCCAGCGAAATGGTCACTTTCTGACCCGACTGGGACCCAAGTTGATGCGCAAAGCGAGTGCAGTGACGCTTCGTCGAACCCCTTGAGAATCCGTAACGCTCCAATAGCGAAGCTTTTGTTTGTCAACGCGAACACTTTCTCGAGACGCCATTTCCGCATCACCCTGTAGATCACAATGAAGGAACACTCGTTTCTCCAGCTTTCCAGGCCTCTCCCGGCTGTTTCGCACCTGTACAGGTGCCAGGGGTCGCGTGAAAAACCGGAGACACGAAGACACCGGCTCCTCTGACACGGTGGAATTGCGCAATGGGCAAACAGACGGCATAGCTCACAACAGCTCTGCAATTGCCGTTCAACTTCCCATAACGAGCTATCAAAAACCGGGTCAATGATGATTTCATGCGATGAACCGTCACGTAGGTGGTAGCCAGGCAGGTACACAGTGGCCCGCCGAAGGCCGCAGTCGTTAGATTAGCGGAAAAACTCTCATCCGGTGGGCCCCGATGCATTATTATTATCATCATCATCGACTGCACGTCGTATACGAACTGCATGTGACGTTCATACGTATCACCTTGGATCGATGCACGTGGGATGCATTTGCTGGTTTTCCACCGTACCGTGATTTTCTTTTTTTTTTTTTAATTTTTTTTTTATCTAGGAATAGGGCAATCGATGCGATGCATGGCCCTGCATCCACGGATGCAGCAGAATCAAGTATTAATTGCAGCGGGCATAGTGGGTCTTTTGCGAATAGAGTTTCAGGGATATATTATTTTTAGCAAGAACAATAAAAACGGAAAAAAATTAATTATAACGATGATAATAATAATAATAATAATAATAATAATAATAATAATAATAATGATAATAATGATAATAATGATAATAATGATAATAATGATAATAATAATAACGACAATGAATTATTTATTAGGTTTTTTGAGATTAGACGTAAATTTTATAAACACGAGAAATTTACAATTAGTGGCAGGAAAAAAAAAATAATCAAAATTAAGGTTATAAAAAAGGTTAATTTTTTTTTTTAATTTAGCCAATATTGGAATAATTGTACAATAATTGCAATGACGTCATTAGACCGACACAACGGAATTATGGTAAAAAATATGGTACGAGAAGAAAAGTACGAATCCTTTAAATAATAATTAATCCACAACTATTTCGGTGATGATCAATTCATTTGATAATTGATACCACGCGTGGGATCAATCGCGTGGGATAATTTGGCCTCCGGAGTCCTTCGGTACGAAGGAAATCATCGGTAACTTCGGGTATAAATATATAGATATATGTATGTATATTATACAAACATGTATATAAATGTATATGTATATATACATAAATACGTGTAGGACGTTCCTGTGGGAGGACTGGATTGTTATATTATTGCTTAGGTTTGAAAATTACTCGCAAGAAGGTATCCATCAATCCAGCATTTCTCTACTACACGTTCGATTTTACGTTTCTCCTACATCGTCCACGATTTCCTTCTTTTTTCTTTCTGGCCTTTTATTCGGAGACGAAATGACTTTCGAAAATTATGTAATTCTGCACGACCAATTCGCGGATGCAAAATCGATGGATTCGGTCTTCCAGCCTTGATCCTACGCTGAACTGCAAAAAAAAAAAGACCAAGAAATCGTGGAAATTAGAAAAATGAGATTTGGGAAATAATAAATATGAGTTACGAAATTAATTAACAAAATAGTGGATATTCGTGGAGTACTAAGGTTGAATATAATTGTTGAATAAAAGTACTGTGTAAAATAATTAAATTTATAAAATGATTTTGAGCCTATAATTTAGTACATTATTCGGTTATTTAATATATTGTTTATGTAAAAAAGTTTTCGAGTTCGCGAATATGAAAATAATGAAATAAAATAAAATATATTTTGTTACAGAATTATTATTATTATTATTATTATTATTATTTATTGTACAGAATTTTATTTATTATTTTTTAAAATCGTACAGAATACTAATATTTAAATATATGTAAAACTAAGAATACTATTGATTTATTTTTGTAAAAAAAAAACCTTTGAATTTTCGAATAAGAAAATATTAGAGTAGTAAAGTATTTTATTTTATAATTAGTATTATGATAATTTATTAAATGCAATTCATGCAATATTAATTCTAACCTCGAATTTTATAGTAATCGTTTGCATTTCTTCGAATTTTCCAATATAAGAAAAAAATAAAATAAAATATTTTTTTTATTATATAATTACAATTGTAAGAATAATAATAATTTATTATATAATATACTTTTGCATATAATATTTCTAATACTTGTCACGATTATATTTTTTTATTACTTTCACAGGAAATTTTATAAATCGCTTCTCTCTTGTCAGTACATTGTATAAATGACTTCTTTAGTACTTTATAAAAATTACATAGGTGATTGCAAAAAACAAACGGCAATGAAAGTTAATATTCATTGCGAGGAAAATCAATTCTATCTCTTTTCTAATGGCATAAGGAAGCATGGCACTAAATTTTACATGTGGAATTATCCGTAACTGAATCGGATCTATTATTAAATTCCAATTATGCACTCCATTCTCGAATTCCAGAACAGAAACGATTTTAACGTCACGAGATAACGATTTCATCGCCTTTCAAATGCTTCGAAATATCCCTGCTTGGTCAGTTAAAAGGAAAGTCTTGGATACAAAACGGTCGTTTATTAAAATGGCCAATTTTGTCGTAATTGTTATTTTATTGTTGATTCAAAACCGTCCAATTTCGAGCGAGAGGTTCGTTACTTTTTCCCTGGAAAAATACTTTTGTATAATATTAAATTTGATTAATAGCATTTTATTCCATTTTCAAAAAAATAAATTTTACGTTTTGTTATTTTGCCTTTGAAGAACATCAACATTTAACACTCAATATTTTTTTATATTAAATTTGTAATTAAATTTCAATTAAAATCCAATTCAAAAACTCAAATTTTGTTATTTCCCCCCAAAAAAACGAAAAAAAACCTCTCCATTACCAAAATTGCCATACAATTAATTTTGAATGAATGAGATTAAAAAAATAACTGAGGAAAATAAATAAAATACAGAAAATGATATTTTTGCAATTCCTCGAATTTTAATATTTTCAAAAAACAAAAAATAAATGGCTTGGAGTCAAGAAAAATTATTAATTCAAATTTTATAAGCGTAATAAGTAACTAAATGTTAATTATAAAAATAAAAATCATATTATTATTATTATTATTATTCGAAGGAACAAAAGTCTGAGTCCCCCAAAATTTTGCAAACAAGGCAGAATCCCTTTGGAAAACCTCGTTTCCAAATTACTGAAAGAAATGGCTTCGAAAATTGGGAGCAACAATTGCATGGTTTTTGTAACTGACGAATATTACCGCAGAATTGTCAATATTAAGGATCTGGAAAACCGACATCCTGTAGGATTTTATTCAGTGAGTATGAGGGAAAAATCGTCACGAATTATTTTTCCTGGAAAAATCTGCTGTGATAATTGTTTAAAACAATAAGGAGATTTTATTAATGCCAAGCTGAGAAAAAGTAATTCATGAAATTTTGATAAGAAAACAAAAAATAATAAGACGTTGATGAGGAGGAATTCGAGAATTGCATGTAAAATAATAGAGTTGCGTATCAATTTAATAAATTTGCATACAAAATTAATTAAAGTGCGTATGAAAATAATTAAATTAAAAAAAAAAGCATTTATAAAATTATAAAATTTGCATTCAAAATAATAGTTGCATATCAACTTCATAAATTTGCATACAAAATTAATTGAAGTGCGTGTGAAAATAAATAAATGAAAAACGGGAAATTTTAAGATTCAATAAGAAAATACCAAAAACGCGTTCATGACAAAAAATTCTAAAATTGCACCCAAAATATGGGAGTTGCATATCAAAGCAAAAAGTTTGCTATAAAAAATTAATTAAGTTACATTTGAAAATAATTAGAAAAAAGAATTTGAAAAAATTGATAAGAAAATTATAAAAAAGGCCTTCCTGACAATAATAAATAACCAAAATTTCAAGCAAAGTAATAGAGTTGCATGTAAAAGTAATGAATTTGCATACAAAGTTAATTAAGTTACATTTATGTTGCAAATAATTAACTTGCATAAAAAAGAGTGAAATGGCATTTACGAACGCACATTTATTTATTATTTTACGTAGCAATTTTCAGTATTTCGACGATTTCCTTCTTTTTTTTTCTCACCAGGAAAATTTCCTTATACGAATTATAACACATTTATAAATAAATGCCACGTCGCAGCTTGGAATCCGGGATAACCAGGATTTCACGTCAACTCGGATCCGAGGAATTCGCGAGGTTTTCCAGAAAAGCAAAGACGCCGGTTGCAACGCTTATGTCATGCTATTAGCCAACGGCTACCAAACTTCGCGGCTTTTGCAGTTCGTCGAAAGGTCCAAAAAAAATAATAATAATAATAACTAACTATAATTACCCCTGCCAGTGCCGTTTTTTTTTTTGTTTTTTTTTTCGGGAATTAATTTATGCTTCCAGGGAACGGATGCTAAACACGCGAGGACTCTTCGTCCTGCTGCACGACTTCCGCTTGTTTCGACCGGAAATGCACTACATCTGGAACCGGATCGTCAACGTCCTGTTCATCCGACGCTACCACAGGTCCACGCACCGATCCGGGGAACGGCTAGAAGAGGAAACCATGGACCTGAACACCCTCTTCTATCCCCCGAAGCGTCGGAAAAACGTCGCCACCGGGTACGTCGATACCTGGCACGGGAACAAATTCCGGCTCGGGAACGACCACTTTGGCCAAAAGACGCAGGACCTTCGAGGCAGGACTTTGAAGTTCGTTTTTGAATTTTTTTTTTTTTTTCGCGTGGAAGTTTCCCTGGAATGGGACAAAAGCTCGATTATTTTCAGGGTTGCCGTTTTCGAGCACGTCCCCGCGGTGACCAAAGGCGCTCTGAAGTTGCTCAAAAGCGCCCCCCGGGAACGGCCCAAAATTCTAGGGGTGGAATTGGAGGTTGGTGCCAGTTTCGGACCTCGAGAGGAATTTTTTTTTTTTTTTTTTCGATGAAATTGCACTTTTTGTCGCAGTTGCTGAGGGTGATCGCGCACGCCCTGAATTTCAAGGCGTCGTTTTACCTGCCCCCCGACGTGGAGACGGAAAGGTGGGGCGTGGAAGACGAAAATGGCACTTACACGGGCCTTTTCGGAGAAGCGGTTCTGGGGAGAGCCGCGTTTTTACTCGGGGACCTGCATTACACCCCGGAGCACACGAAGCTCCTGGATTTGTCGGTTCCTTATAATTTTGAGTGTCTCACCTTCCTCACCCCGGAGTCTCTGACGGATAATTCGTGGAAACTACTGATTTTACCGTTCAAGTAAATTATGTACTTACCTGGTAGGAGAGAATCTGGAGAAATAGGAATTTTTATTTGGGGTGTGGATGTCGAAGGGTTGGTGGAGGGAAAGAAAAGTGGAAGCTGGGATCGTTAAATTCTAGGGAAGATTTGATTCCCCCGCGAGATTTTTTATTTATGGTACCTGGGAGGTTTGGGAAAAGTGTAAACCGATCTAGTGATTTTTTTGAGTATATTTGGGGAGAAGGAATTTTCGGGAAGTAGGAATTTTGGGGTATAGGGATTTTAAAGAAGAGGAATTTTGAAGGGAATGAATTTGGAGAAAGTGAATTTAGAGAAATGGAATTTTTGGGGGATGGAATTTTGGACAAATTGAATTTTGGAGAGGATGGAATTTGAAGAAGAGGAATTTTGAAGGGAATGAATTTGGAGAAATGGAATTTTTGGGGGATGGAATTTTGGACAAATTGAATTTTGGAAAGGATGGAATTTAAAGAAGAGGAATTTTGAAGGGAATGAATTTGGAGAAATTTGGGGGATGGAACTTTGGACAAAGCGAATTTTGGACGGAACGGATTTTGTAGAAAAGGAATTTGACAGAGTGAATTTTGAGAGATTAAATTTTTGGGAAGTCGAAATTTCGGGGAAATTGAATTTTGGAAAAATGGAATTTTGCAGAGATTCAATTCTGGAGAGGTGATTGATTGCATTTCGGAGAAGTGCAATTTTAGAGAAATGGAATTTTGGAATGAGTGGATTTTCTAAAGAAGGAATTTGACGGGGTAAATTTGTAGAAATTCAATTTTAGAGAGGTGGAAAATTTTGGAGGGATGGAATTTTTGGAGAAATAGAATTCTAGAAAGATTGAATTTTGGGAGGAACAGAATTTTGGAGAAAATGAATTTTCGAAAGCAGAAATTCGACAAAGTAAATTTGTAGAGATTATAATAAATATAATAAATATAATAAATATAATAATTATATAAAATTAATAATTATATGATAAATATAACATAATATAAATATAATATAGTATAATTCCATAAAAATTCTAATTTCGCCAAAAAAAATCATAATTAATGTCCCCCTCGACCCAACATTGTCCCTTCTAGGCTCTACACTTGGATAGCAGTCCTAATGACTCTCGCAGTGGGTGGCGGAGCGTTTCATCTGTTCGCCATGGCGTACAAAAAATACACATCGCTCCTGCTGCTGGCCCAGGACCAAGCCCACACCGGGGAGTTGAAGGTTCTGGCCAAGGGTGGTGTCACGAAACCCGACAAATCCGCCGCTGGTTTGTACACCGACGACTCCAACCGCAGGATGATGGGTCTCTACCTCTTCGGGGAGTTCCAGAATAGCTTTTTGTACACCTACGGCATGTTGCTGATGGTGTCTTTGCCGAGTCTGCCGAATGCCTGGGCCCTGAGGGTTTTTATCGGCTGGTGGTGGCTTTACAGCATTCTGGTGGTGGTCGCATACCGGGCCAGCATGACCGCGAGTCTGGCCAATCCTGGAGAAAGGTGAGCGGGCCGGAATCGGACCTGGAGGAACTCGAGGATTTTTTTTCGTTTCGACAAAAAAAAATGCAGCAAACCGAAATTTGCTGAAATTGCTTTTTTGGTGCAAAAATCATTGCGGTTTTGATGTATCAATTTTACACTTTAGAAACCGCAACCTTTATGCACCAAATGCAAATTCTCTAAAATTGCATTTTTGGTGCAAAAATCATTGCGGTTTTGATGTATCAATTTTACCCTTTAGAAACCGCAACCCTTTATGCATCAAATCCAGATTCGCAAAAATTGCTTTCTTGGTGCAAAAATCATTGCGGTTTTGAGGTACAATCTACACAGTAGAAACCGCAACACTTTATGCACCAAATCCAAATTTGCTAAAATTGCATTTTTGGTGCAAAAATCATTGCGGTTTTGATGTATCAATTTTACACTTTAGAAACCGCAACCCTTTATGCACCAAATCGAGGTTCGCTAAAATTGCTGTTTGTTTTTTTCGACAGAAAATTTTAAATTGTCCCACAGGATGACCATCGACACGATCCTGCAATTGGCCAAAAGTTCGATTCCAGTGGGAGGCTGGAACGGGGGCACGAAGGACTTCTTCCTGGAGAGCCAGGACGAATTGAGTCAGATAATCGCCGCGAAATTCCAGCTCACGGAGAACGAGGAGGATGCCGTGGCCCGCGTGGCCAATGGCAGCTTTTGCTACTACGAGAGCACCTACGTCCTGCAGCAGGCCCGAGCTGCCAGGCAAGTCCTGCAACAGCAACTCCAGAGAAATGCCTCCAAGGAGAATGCTTCAGAGACGTCCTCGGATCGTAGCTTGCATATCATGCAGCAATGTGTCATCAATATGCCCATTTCCATCGGTTTGGATAAGCACTCTCCCTTGAAACCGCAGGTGGATCGGATGGTAATTTTTCTCTTGTTGAATTTCAGGATTTTTTAGTCGGACTCGGACTTTTTTTTTGTTAATTTCTCCAGCAATGGTGTTTTTCGATTGTTTTTCTTTTTTCTTATCATTTTTTTCTCCTGAATCTCGGATTCCGATTTTTTTGTTAATTCCTTCAGCATCAAAGTATCAATTTAGTAACCGCAACCCATTATGCACCAAATCCAAATTTGCTAAAATTGCTTTTCTGGTGCAAAAATCATTGCGGTTTTGATGTATCAATTTTACACTTTAGAAACCGCAACCCTTTATGCACCAAATCAAGGTTCGTTAAAATTGCTTTCTTGGTGCAAAAATCATTGCGGTTTTAAGGTACAATCTACACAGTAGAAACCGCAAACTCTTTATGCACCAAATCCAAATTTACTAAAATTGCTTTTCTGGTGCAAAAATCATTGCGGTTTTGATGTATCAATTTTACACTTTAGAAACCGCAACCCTTTATGCACCAAATAGAGGTTCGTTAAAATTGCTTTCTCGGTGCAAAAATCATTGCGGTTTTGATGTATCAATTTTACACTTTAGAAACCGCAACCTTTTTGCACCAAATCCAGATTCGCAAAAATTGTTTTCTTGGTGCAAAAATCTTTGCGGTTTTAAGGTACAATCTACACAGTAGAAACCGCAACCCTTTATGCACCAAATCCAAATTTACTAAAATTGCTTTTCTGGTGCAAAAATCATTGCGATTTTGATGTATCAATTTTACACTTTAGAAACCGCAACCCTTTATGCACCAAATCGAGGTTCGTTAAAATTGCTGTTCTTTTTTTTAAATAATTTTTTCTTCGCAGGTTCGAAGAGTCGTAGAGATAGGTCTGGTGCAAAAATGGATAAGTGACGTCATGGAGTGGTCCAGGATTGCTGAAATTCGGCAAGAAAGCGGCAAACCAAAGGCACTGGTTGACTTGCACAAGCTCCACGGTGCCCTAGTGGCTCTTGGCATCGGTTACTTCTTTGGGCTCCTGGCTTTGGCCAGCGAGATCCTTCATTGGAATTATATAGTTCTGAGGGATCCGATGTACGATAAGTATCACTTGGATACCTTTTACAAAAAACGGTAGATCGTTTCTTAATATATATAATAAATATCGATCGTTTAGAATTTTATATTTCAGTATTTTTTAATTTTGGATTTCTTTGTAGAATTATTATTTGATTGATAAAATAAGCCCAAAAAATTAATTAATCAATTTTTCGTCAAAAGAAGCTAAGGAATTTCCAAAAAATCATGGCAAAAATATTAATCGTTTAGAAATTTATGATTTAAGTAATTTTAATTATTGATTTCCTTGTAGGATTATTCGATTAATGGAATAATAAAAAATTGATTAATTCTTCATCGATAGGAAGAAAAACAAATATAGAAACGTAAAAAATGTTAAAATATCGATTTGAATAAAAAAAAAGAAACACTAACAATAAAGTAATGCAATAGGAACTTGGCAAACGAATTAATTGTATTTTAATAATTAAATATATAAAGATTGATACAAATTCCTTAAACAATAGCCGATCGTTATACTTCCATTAGAGTTTTGCTGAAGAAATCTTCGCTACTCCTCCCTATCCTTTAATAACAGCGATAGGTCTTAATTTAATACATTTCTGGGAGATACCGGCAGCGTGGCAGGTATTGACGACGTCCGTGACGTTCTTATACGACTCCGGCGCCTCCTCCATGACTAGTTTCGGCGAGGCCACTCTAATCGAGATCCCGAGGTCCTCCAATTTGTTCAATACTTGCTGGTAATCCAAGTTCCTGCGAGATTTCGCTCTGGACAATGCTCGACCCTGAAAAATTATTATATTAATTATTATATTAATTATATTAAAAATTATATTAATTATTTTATTATTATTAAAAATTTCTAAAAGCGTGATTTTTAATTTAAAAAATTTCTAAAGTTACTTTCATTGATTTCGAGCGGCATTAAAAAATTCTAAAATTGTGATTTTTAATAAACAAAATTCCGAAAATTTCCAATTTCCAAAAAAAAAACAACCAAATTTCCAATTAGATAAAAATTGCATTAATAATTGCAAAATAGAAATCTCAATTTTGCAAAAATTAAGCATCAATGGCCCAAATTGCATAAAAACTAAAATTGTGATTCTTAAAAAACAAAATTTCGAAGATTCTTTTGTAGTAAATTACCGCTCCGTGGCACGTGGAGCCAAAAGTTTCCCTCATTCCTTGCTCGGTGCCGGTGAGCACGTAGCTGCAAGTGCCCATGGTGCCCCCGATCAACACTGGTTGCCCGGTTAACTGGTAATCGACTGGAATCAAGGGATGATGAGGTGGAAACGCTCTGGTGGAACCCTGGGGACAAAAACGAACGATTAATCGCGAATCGAGCTGCATTTTTCCATGCAACAACTCACCTTCCGATGAACCAAAAGCGTCTTCTGCTTCCCATCCACCATGTGTTCCTCCACTTTGGCGATATTGTGGGACACGTCGTAGATCACGTGCATGTCCAGGTCATCCGGAGTCGTGTGGAATTGTTTCGCGAAGGCCTGTTGGAAAACTCGAGATTGAAACACCTCAATAAAAAAAAAAATTAATAAAACAAGACAAAAATAAATAATGGAAAATGCCGGACCTGGCGGCAGAGGAAAGTCATGGAACTGCGATTGACCCAGGCGAAATTGGCAGCCGCGGCCATGGATTTGAGGTAATCCTGGCCCTCCTGGGACTTGATGTGGGCGCACGCGAGCTGTCGGTCGTTGGTCTCGATGTTGTCCCTCTTCATGGCCTTTTCCATCTGCACGAGCGCGTCCGTGGCTACTTGGTGACCGAAACCACGACTTCCGGAGTGAATCATTACGCAGACTTGTCCCTTTTCCTCGATACCCATCTTACAGGCTGCCGATTTATTGTAAATTTCGTCCACCACCTGGATCTCGGCGTAATGGTTCCCCGCTCCCAAGGTTCCCAGCTGTAGGGTATTCGATATAATGATGATAATAATAATAATAAATGATAATAACAATGATAATAATAATAATTACAGCAATTTTACCTGTGGCAATCCACGTTTCTTTGCCCTCATGGATACTTTTGATGGATCAGCATTCAGCATCCTTCCATATTCCTCGCAATGCTCTTTGTCCTCCGCCCAGATGTATCCTGATAAAATAACAAAGGATGCTTCAGGATTGTTTGGTATTTCAATTATTTTTAAAAATTAACTAAATTAAAATCAATATATGAAATCTTTACATATTTAATTCTTGGATCGACATTTTTTTTTTAATTATTGAGACTATTCCGTTTATTAAAATTATTGAAAAAATTGTTAAACTAAACAAATTTAATTAAAATGGTAGATAATAATGTTGTACCTTCGCGCAAGGACCAATCCATTCCCATTTCCAGAGCTTCCTCCAAGTCGTTGGCATTCATCGGAATGATTCCTTTGGAACCGACTCCCACTGGGATGTGGTCGAACATGCTTTGGGCCAATTGTTCCTACTCGATACACTTGGAATTAGTAACTCGCTTGGACATTTCCGAAACCACATGAACTTATATTACATTTACTTTAAAATTAAATTAATTGCAATTATTTAATTTTGAATTGATTTAACGACATGAAATTTGGGTATTACCTTGACGGGTAACACGTCTTTTTCGAATAGATTAGTTCGAAGAAGACGCACCCCGCAGTTGATATCGAATCCCACACCACCAGGTGATACTATGGATTTTGGATCGTCCATATCGAAAGCAGCCATGTTTCCTGAAAAAATGGAAATATGTATTTGATTTCAATAGAAACTTTTTGTATTTGCTATATTATTTATATAGGATCGAGTAACATTGGTAGGAAATTTCAGAAAGATATTTAATTTATTAATTAAGAAATTTAATAATGATGATGATAATAATAATGATGATAATAATAATTTTGCAAAAGAGATTATTAAACAAAAAATATTGGATTTTTTTTTCATTGGAATATAATCAATTATTAATATCCGAATAATTTATTTTGTAATATTCATGATTACAAATTTAAAAAAAAAGAGAAATAATGGCAGGAATTACCAATAGCGAACCCATATCCCGAATGGACGTCCGGAAGACCAACGGACCTTCCAACGATTCCTGGCAAAGCTGCTACATTGGCGATCTGTTTTACTCCTGGAAGAAAACCTCCGACTGCTCCTGGTCTACAAGAGTTTCTCAACTCCTCCAGCATCAGTTTTTCCAAGGTATTATTCACGTAAAAAACTCCTTCCACCTGTTGAAAATTGATAATTCCCTCATTTTAATATGTGTCGAACGGAATGATGAAATTTCATGAAATCTTTCAGATATTTACAAACATTTACAAAAACTATTACGAAAGTAAATTACAAAGCCACGTTCTCGTTACGGGTACCCATAAGTAATCAATTGTTCTAAAACTTCTCTCATTTCATAGATTTTTTGGCATAATAAACGTTTTTAATAATAATAATAATAATAATAATAATAATAAAATTTTGTTTTCTTCAATCGAGTTTTTGAGTGTTTGCATCCGAGTCGCTCCTATCGGACAAACTTTTTGCACCAAATATATAAATATACATATATATATATATATATAAAATTGACCTTCATATTAGGTTGGAATCCTTTTTTTATCCTCCAGCAATAATCGTTGATTTTCTCCAGGTACTTGAGCTCTTCCTGATACTGTCTCACAACCATGATTCTTGTTCCTCTTGTTTTTCAAAGTAAACAAACTTTCTCTTAATGAATAAATAATTGAAATATTATATTTCCTTCGAAATCAATTTCTCGCTTGTGTGTTTGCCTGTAAAAAAATAATTATTGCCAATTGTCGAATTAACCACATACTTCCCTTACGATATTTCGTTGAATAATTAGCCGGTCATTTAATGGTACCTTTTGTCCCATACAGAGTCACGCAAACGTCAATGGTGAAGAAACTGATTTGGTTCTTTGAGGTTATGTTACCACCTCATTGCGGTTTACAGTGGCCGGTATTGTTATGATTATGATTATGGAATTCTATAATGGCTGAATTCTTCCCCCTCCCAAGCCAAAACCCTCACCTCTTTAAATTTATTTCTTTTTATATATTATCATTTTTTTCAACTAAATTTCAAATATAAATATTCAATTTAATTAATCCAACTATTTTTATTTTTGTCATATATATGCTGCAAAAAAAGAAAAGAAATAGAGTTGATAGTCATAAAAATGCGCCCCAAGGTTAACATTTAAAAGGACAGATCCTAGATTTTTTTATGTATTTTTCTTTTTTTTTTTGCAGTTTACGGTAACCGGTATTATTGTGATCATGGAATTCTATAATGGCTAAATTCTTCCCCCTCCCCCTCACTTCTTTAAATTAATTTCTTTTTATATATTATAATTTTTTTTTCAACTAAATTTCAAGTACAAATATTCAATTTAATTAATCTAACTATTTTTTATTTTTGTCATATATATGTTGCATGAAAAAGAAAAGAAATAGAATTCCGAATATTTCCAATTTCCAAAAAACAACCAAATTTCCAATTGGATAAATATTGCATTATTAATTTCCCAATGGAGAAGTTAATCGCCATGAATCAGAAGTCGGCCAATTTGGGATTAAATTAATTAACGATTTGGCTCATCTGGCGGCAATGGCCCAGTTACATAAAAACTAACAAACTCCAAATCCTCGAATAATAAGATCGAAAGTTAGAATTATCCGGTTTTAGGACACTGGAAACTTTTGCAAAAAAAAACTCTCTTTATTTTCTATTTACATCTCTGTTCTACATAATGTTTTCATGGCAGTTGACTTCGTGTATATCGTTGCTAAGCGTGTAAATCGGGTGGTGTATAAGGATCCCAAGGATTGAGCAATCGGAGCGTCGTCTGGACGATCGTATCCACTTCCGCCATGCCTCCCATCCCGGTATCGCCGCACATCAGCGTCTTGGAGACACAACTCACCTCCCTGTATCCCCAAGATTTCAACAGTGAGACCTGGAATCGCAGAGAATTTTCGTAAAATCATCCAGATTCAATTAAAAAAAAATACACAATTATTTCCTCCTGGTGTATTTATACCTGATTAGCGGTAACGGGATGATCCCACATACGAGTATTCATAGCGGGGCAAAAAAGCAGGGGTTTCGAGGAATCCCAAGCGCGAGCGACGCACGTCAATATATTGTCGCAGATGCCGCTGGCCAACTTCCCGAGGGTGTTCGCGTCCAAGGGGGCAATCAGGAACAGATCGGCCCACTTGGCCAGGTCTATGTGCAGCACGGGGTCGCCTCGGCATTGCCAAGCCGCCCATTCCACGGTATCGGAGAGCACCTGAGTGCCCGCGGGCAACTCGGCCTCCTTCAAGAAGTGCTTGGCCCGCTCGGTGACGACCACTCGAACCTCGAAGTTGTTCTGCCACAACTTGTCCACCAGCAGGGGTAGCTTGATGGTCGCCACGCTACCGGTGCATCCCACCAGGACTTTCTTCCTCGATGACATGTTCCTCCCGCCAATGGGCGATTCACATCCAAAATATATAATCCTTATTTGGTAACCGACGTCGATCGGATATCGTCGAACTAATATCGATTCGGTATATAACTACGCGAAAAGGATTCCGCTTTTGATTTAGACTCCAGGTACCGACTTGCTTGTACTTGTACAATTTTCGTCGACTATGTATCGTTTAATTATCTCAGACTTCGTCTCGTGATTCCTTCCTTATCTCGATATTTCCAACCGAACTTCTCTCTCTTTCTAACAACCAAAGTGGAGTTTAAAGCTTCGTTTTAAGGCAAATTCTAAGCACATTTAATCACGAACCACTACGGCGTAACTTAGTTATATATCTAATTCTGAATTTCGCTTCGCCTTAGGCACGACTACGAGAACCTTTGCAAATTAGGCTTCCGTGATCTCGATTTCTAGCTAGTTAGTAACAACGATCGTAATAACAATCCCCAACAACGATACGAATGTCTTTGCCGATTCAGAAGACCATCGACTTCTGCGTCCTTGATATGACTTTGAATGGAATCGTGGACCCAAAAAAAAAAAGAACAAAAGGGAAAACAAGAACTCTGTGATATGTGGGATTTTTCGTATAGTTCCTTTCTGTAATCCGTTATTGGATTGAATTAATTGGATTTTGTTTATTTCATCATAGACCTCTATATATATTCATATATATATATGCATTTGTGTGTGTATTTATATATATAGTCGTACTGGAATTGTTGGAAATGAACGAGAAATTCGATGTCGTTACGTTAACTTGTTGCCGGTGTTCCCAGTTTGCTCTTCGGAGAATCCCAGTTTGGGCCACTCTTCGCGCAGCATTAGCTCGTGGTCCATTCGGCAGCCAAGGTACTCTTTTGCAACGTCCCGACACATCGAGTTGTCACTCTTGTTCTCGCGAAGGCAACGCATGTACCTTATCATGAGCTCTTTGCACGAACCCTCATGATCCAGGGGGAAACTACCCTTCAGGGGTGGCACAGGTTTGAAGATCTTCTGTTGAAACGTATACGAAGACATCACTTTGACGGAAACATATAGATGCTAATAAGCAGTCCCTCTGTGACCTTAGACCCAGGCTTCCTCTCTTCCGGGTCCACTTTTGTCGTAATTAGACGGGATCCGGGATTGATTGATCCAATTATTAGTGCCCAGTTGCGCACCAGTGCGATGTTAGCAGTGCCACGGTCGCGACTCGCGAACGCCCATGTTTGTTATCAATGATGTGGGTCGGGTCGGTGGGTGATGATATAAGTTGTGCCCAAGTTGGCCATTTTGAAATATAGCACCGGCTACTGCGCTTGAGAGGCTCGAGTGACCTTGGGGAATTATTATTTCATTCATTTTGTTTCCCGAGACGGTGGATATTAAATAGGGGATTTTTCGTTACGTAATTTTATTTGTTTGGCCCATCGACTTTAGAGTAAATGTTTATATCGAAGTAAATAAGAGAGATTATTCGGATAGAATTTATACTTTTGAACGAGATCTGGTGTTATATCCTAGTTTTAACAATGGCGGAAATTTAGAATCTTGTAGATACGTTATAATTGTATTATAATTTTTTGCCACCTTTTATTTAATTGAAGTAAATTAAAAGTAATGATAAAAATATTATTATAATCGAAATTATTAAAAAAGGAGAAATATATATATGTATATTCGCTTAGAAATGAATTCAAACATGTGCCGCGAAAAAACGGACGGTAGCGCCATCGTTCTTGTTCCGTCGAAACTAAAGACAAAAATCGCATCTTTTGTAATTCATGCTCGCAGGTTTTGCTTAAAAACGCAGCCATTGAAGAAACGAAGAGGTAGAAAAAATAGAATTTCCTTTTCGATAAAAAAAAGGATTATTTTCACAAAAGGAAAATGTCGATAATCGACAGTTCGTTTATTGCTGTCGCGGCGATGTTGGCCTTCACGTTTATCTGCGTAAAAACCGATTACATGGATGGCAAACTGGATCTGATGGGACCCTATCCCAGACGACCCGATCTCGAGAGGAAAAAGGTACTTTCCATTGGTTTTTGTTTTTGTTAGTTTCAAATGTTTTTTTTTGTCATTGCACTTGGTTTTTTTTTCGTTTCAGAGTTTCTAGTTTTCTTTTATTTACTAGATATTTTGCTTATCCAGAAGTTTTAGGTGGATTTTAGTGATTCTATATATATAGATATATATATGTTTGTATATATATATAAGCATATACATATAAGTAGGCTCCCTGAGCCTGGCACCCTAGACTAGAGAATTATTTTAGTAATAATAATAATAATAACAATAATAATACGAATAACACGAATAATAATTAATTAATTAATATTAATATAACAATAATTAATTATATAATATATATACAAACTTACTTATTAAATAAATTTATTTATTTATTTTTTTATTATTTCATTTTTTTTTTCAATCCTTCCAATCGGTGGTTATTTTATTAACTATAATAAAATAATAGAGGGTGTGAGATTCTCCTTTTGTGGGTTTTGGGGTATCGATGTTACTTTCTTTAGAGAAAAATTAGAAATTATTTATTAACCCCTTCCGATAAAATGATTTTCCGAAATTTCAAACCAACGACGAGATAGACTCGTCATTGGTTTGAAAAATCGAAGCAAAACCTTATTAAGGTTCGGCTTTGACTTTCTCTTAATTTTACCATTTTTTATATTATTTAACAATATGTAAAAATGCGTATCAATTAAGAATATGTAAAAATTATAAAATGAAACAAGTTTTTTTAAAAATAAAAATGAAATGGTTATTTCATGCACAGGTTTTCATTATTAAATCGTACCGGAAGGGGTCAATAAGAGAAAAGTAATAAATTTGTAAATATTCAAATTCCCATGGATGAACTATAATTTATAGAAACCCAGAATTCTTTTCTTTTTTTTTCGACTTTCTTTTTTATACCCTCTTAATTTAAGATATAAAGCGAGGAGAGTCTGGAAAAAGAAAATTCTCTGAATAAATCTAATGGGGTTAAGAGGCACCCAAGGCTTTTTTATATGAATCCACTGTATACGTTTCAGTCACATAAGTAGGAAATATGCAAAAGTAGGGCTTTCTAGTGGTCGATTCGAGCATTATTGCCTTGGCCTAGTATTGGAATGTTACAGATTCTCACTTACATGTATATATTTTCCTCAAAGGAATTGGAAAAGCGCTAATTGAGAACTCTTTCTTTGCGGAGGCTTAGGAATTACAAGTATCTCAGAAGAATAACTGGGGAAAAGGGATAGATACAATGGCAAAAATTCAGTGTCCCTGAGCCTGGCACCCTGGAGAATTATTTTAATAATAATAATAATAATAATAATAACAACAATAATAACAATAATAAAAACTCTTTCATTGAAAATTATGCGGTCCAATCGCTCTCGACTCCCTATGAGAAATTTAATTTTTCTCAAATTTTTTATTGCAGAAAGAGCAGGAGGAGAAGCGAGCAGCTGCGGGACGTACCTAAGTCGATTGTTATTATAGACGAGAAACCTGTTGTGAAAAATCTTCTGTTACGAAAGGAAATAATTTAGGAATAGTTGAAATTCATGGAATAAAGGTAAATCGAAATTGGAAATCATCAGAATTTATTTATTCCCCCTCGTTATTTTCCAACAATTTCATTTCATTCTCTTTCTTCTTTTTTCCCTTTAAACTAGACCTAATTTCTCTAAATTTTCTCAGAGCTCGATGCTGGGGTTTAATCCCACCCTTCGACTCCAACCCTCTGTTATTTTCCTTTTTCTGCAATTTATGTTGTGATTTCTCTGTTTTAATTAAATTGTCCTTTTTCGTTCCGGTGGATTCTCTTTGCAAAAATTGGGATAGGATTTTCCGTAACAGGAAGTACCTACAAGTGGTGGAAATAATTTACAGCAAACGAGAGGAATGACAATTTTGGTTTAATCGAACCGATTTTTTTTTTTTCAATGGCAGATTTTTACTTCGTAAATGTTTTTCCGAGATAGGCGACGCAGAAGAGTAGGAAAGTTAATATTAGAATTGATGAAACCAGTACGAAAGTCTCATTGGGCATCCAACCGAATATTGGCCTTGTAAATTTATCTTCCATCAAATGGGTTTTCCAATTTGGAGGCCCTAAAACTGTTTTTTTTTTTAATTTAATTGCAATTGGAAATTTATTCCTTTTTTTTCTAATGAAATTAGAAAATTTTGTTGTCGAAATATTTTGCAACCAATAATTTTTGTGTTTAAATAATTTTCTCTTCTTTTTTTCAATTTTACTTCGAAAAATTGGAATTTTGGATTTACGAAATTGCCGTGGAAACAATTAAAATATAAATAAATTGCAAATGAAATTGTCAAAAATTCCGATTTTTTCAAAATTATTTCAAAAAAATTCTAATGAGTTTTGTAAAAATTTCGAGAAAATATAAAAATCTTAAAAGTTTCAAAGAAGAATTTATTCCATGTTTGGATTTTTCTTTACAATTATAAAAAGTTTATTGCATAAAGTGGAAGAAATTAGTACCTTTAATTAAAACTGCATTCGTGATCCACTTGAAATTCAGGTCGTTTTGTTCTACAACGTAAGTCCACATACCTTCGTGCGACTTATTAATCGATGGGATATTGTCGACGTGTACCTTTTTAGAAAGAAAAAAAAATGGATATGACTTTTATTAACCGTAGTCACGTAAACAATAATTTGCATAATATAAATTACATTAAATTTGCAAGTTTAAAATCTATAAATCCCAAATATGAATAATTTTCTTCCTAGAAAAAGTCTAATTGAGATAAATTCCATATCTCATTGCCCTATTTTATTATATAATAACGATAATTATATTAATTATGAAATTAATTATAAAATTAATAGAACAATTATTCAAATTTTAGAATTTACCTCGGTTCGACTCGAGTCAAGTGGAAAAAGTCGAACCATGGAAATTCAAAGTTTCATCGACTTGTTAATTATGGAATCAATTACAATAATTATATAATTGTGATTACTTATATAATAATTATACAAACAATTGCAATTTTCGATACAATTTTCTAAAAAATATAATTAGTTAAATAAATTCCTCACTTTTCCATTAAAAAATTCCGAATCTCTGGAAACTCACCTTGGGTAAAATAATCAAAAATAATCAGAGATTGACCCAATTAAAAAAAAAATTACCGTAGCCGGCAAGGTGATGCCATAATCTTTCCAAATTGCATCATTCACCAAGAGGGAAATTTTCAAGTCCGTGTAAACGTATCCTAACATGAGACATTTGCATTCCAGAGTTGCTGGAAGTGTCTCTCGAATGAAAAGGATGTGTTTATTGGGCTTCACCGCCAAACTGACGACTTTTAATATCAAAAAGGATCCAGTGACTCTCCTCAGAGTTAATGTATAAACTCCAGAATCCCTTTTTACGACTTTTGGTATTACTGGAAAATAGAAACAAAAAATTAGGTAGAGATAAATACAATTTTATAGAATTACGAAATTGTAGTTTTGTAAAATAGGAAATTTTTCAGTTTGAAAAATGAAATAGATTAAAAAAAAATAGGGAGAAAAATTAGAGAAAAATAGGAAGGAAAAATTTGTAATTTAAAAAAATAGGAACAATAGATACTAATGTTGTAATCGTCGATTTTCATCCGATAGCTGGTCTTTTGCAAAGAAATTCCATTATGGGACCAAAATATCTGGGATTTCGATGAATCCTTGGTCACGAATTGAATGATATCAGGGTCGGGTGGTATTTTCACAAAACTGCCTTCCTCGATAATGAGCGAAGTGTAATTCTCGCGAATTCTTCTCATAATTAACATTTCCGTATCTGATATTAATGAAAATATAAATTTCGATAGAAATTTATGGGTAAAAAAAATGATAAAAATTTATATTTTTCATGGAACTCGGAAAATATGAATTTCATTGAAAGTTTCTATTTTTTCCAGAGAAATGATTAATATAAATTTCCAATTTTTCATAATTCATTTCAATTGCAATGTAAATTTCGATTCCAGAGAAATTTCTATTTGCCACAAAAATCGTTGACAATTAATTAGCAGAATTTTCAAAAGTCACATTATAATTCTAGATATTTTAGAACGTTACAGCGAAATTCCTGACGAGGATCCAAAATTACCGAAAGTTATGTCCCCGCAAGCAACGGTGTTGCATCGACCGACCATAACGTCAGGTCCCAAGCAAGGTTCGCCTTTGAGATTGGGCACCGGTGAATTGCAATATCTCTTCCTGCTGCCGACACCGCCGTTGCAACTCACGCTGCAGGCCCATGTGCTCCATTCGGACCAGCCTCCATCCTGGGGTGGTCCATCGATATCTGGAGATCCCATTTTTGTTAATAATTTTTTTTTAAATAATTTACGAGTAGAATTCGGTAATTAGAAAATGCGGTTTTACCTGGAGGCTCGCAATTGGCAGTCCAAATTGCCCAGTTTTCGGAATGGGGCACCGTAACAGAAAAATAGTAAAACAAAAGTGGCCTGGAGTGTTTGTAATTAAACACCAGACTGTTGTTGCACAAAATATTGATCGTATTTTCTTCCCACCTTGAAAGAAATCGCAAAAATGTGAAATCAATTTTTTCCGCATTTTTTTCTTATCGGGAATAAAATATATTATTTGAATCAAATTGAATTTCAGAAAAAAAAAACCTGAGAATTAATAATAATAATAGTAATAATAGTAACAATAAAAATAATGCGAAATTTGAGGGAAAAAATGGAAATTTGGAAAAAAAAGTAATTCAATCACGTACTTGATTGTTAAATTGGTCCATGAATTTATTGTAAATAATGGTCCCATGGGATTACGTTGTTTATGATAAATCTGGGCTTTTGGATACATTTTTTTCATGAAATAAATCCATTGTCCGTCCTCGCCGATAGATAAACCGTGAAATCTAAATTTTCGAGAGAAAAAAAAGGTAGATTGAAAATTAAAGAAAAAGTGGAAAGTAATGTTTTTTTTATATTTATTTTTTATAATTCAAGAGTCGGGAGCTCACCCTGGATTGTTTGGAAATAATAACAAAGGGATGAAAACTACACCCTTTCCTCGAATCATTAATGTTAATTGCTTCGGAACTGATATTTCATAATTGCTTCGAATCGATATCGGAAGTATTCTTGTAATTTGATCGGTTTCCGATTTTTCTAGATGACATCCTACATAATAGTAATAATAATAATAATTTGTATAATTGATAATAATAATAATAAGAATAATAATTATACACCGAGTAATAAGTAGCAATTATCAATATTGAACTTCTAAATCCTACGCAGAATTTAGCCGATGACTTAAGAATTCATTTACTAATGAAAATTGAAATGAATCGAACTTGTCGAAGAACAGTCGAATGCCACTCCGATGGTGTTTCCATTTTCACTATTATAATAATAATAAACTGGAAGGAAGGATCTCTCATTTTCAGGAAGTTCCCATTCGAACAAAGCATTCGAATTCCCATCGTAAAACACTTGGATCTTTCCACGGGGTATTTTGATGAGAAAGTTACTCCATCTCCCAAAATACAGCAGATGGGGTAAAGTTTTCTTTTTCACCAGTTTCAATTCTATAAAAAAAAATGAAAATTTCTCCTTTTTACTTAAAATTGCAGAATCTTAAATAAATTTTTGCAAAAATTCAACTGCGACTCGTCGAAGAAAATATATATTAATTTTTCTGAAATACGAAATTTCTCTCGAACAACTTAATAATTTTCATCGATATCTGTACCTTCGGTTTCAGATTGATAATACAAAAGAATCTTCTCGTTATCGACTGCACCAATTTTTAATATATACCGGGAATTGGTGCCTTCGGATCCTACGAACACTAAAGTTATCGAGTCCGGGTTATCCGGTTCCCAGGATTTCAGTGAGAATTTTATTCCCTCGGTCCGATGTTCCGGAAGGATATAAATTTTTCTTCCGATGCCACTTCCTCGAACGAAAAATGTGCATCCTTCTGCGCTGCGAAAAAAAGAATTGTCAAAAGGATGCAAGTTGCTGCAACAATTGGGAATATTTATTATTGGAATATTAGATTAATGTTAATTATAAAGCATGGCAAATATCTAATATAGATAAATATTTCTTTTTCTACATTATAATATAATAGGATAGAAAAATATTTATCTATCTACATCTTTCTGTATATTTAATTATATTTATCTATCTGTATTAGAATCAGATAAAAAATTTTGTAATCTCAAAAACGTGATTTTAAGAATTTCAGAAATAATTTTAAAATGAAGTGTCTCTTATTTTGAAAATATAAAAAAATCTACCAGGTTGCTCGCAGTCGGGAACGTTACAAAGATCCTGTGGGACCAAAGGATCCGTGGTATAGCACCAAGTTCCTGCAATATTCCTTGAAGGATCTCGGCAATAATTACTGGCGTTTGAAACACTGTTTTCAGGGAAAAGACTGCCATTCAAATAAATGGGATTCCTGGAAGGATGCAATTCCTTCCTTGAAGATTCGTCCCGTTTGTCCCTAGGGGTTTTTGTAGTTTTCTTCGTGTTATTCGATTTCATCCTGTTTCTTCCTTTTTTCTTTTCGATTTTATCAGCTTCCCACTTATCACAGGTACGACCTGATCTGGTGACCGATAATTGTCCAATATAATCGTTGGCAGTTCCTGCCATTCGACATTCTATGTAATTAGCAGATGTATGATTAATTAGTATCGATATTGCTTTAATTTGAATTTAATTAATTTTTTGAATTAGTATTTAATTAATTGATAAATAAAATGCTTCCTTTCTTCAATTTGTTGAATATTAAAAAACAACTGGATATAAATAATCACTTAACTGGCCAACATTTACCCATATTTATCTAAAAATATTTAAACAATATTTAAAATAACATAGAAACTTTTTTTTCAATGCAAGATTGTAATTAAAAAAATACTTATAATAGAAAAAAATATCCTAAAAATTCATGAATGGAAGGACTAATGAAGCAAAAACTCAAAAACAAATTTAATGGGAAACAAAAATGCATATTTAATGTTTACACCTGATGTCCTGCAACGTGGAATCGAACAATGCTGTTTCGTAACGAGAAAATCCTTTTTATTGGAAATCGCATAACAATAGGGTCCAAGAGTATCCTGAATTAAATTTCTGCATTTGTTCAAAGCTTTAGCAGCCGAACCATCAACAAATCTGGATTCGTCTTCAGTTTCGTTTTTAGGTACCTGATTATTAATATCACTATTATTAACAAATTATTATTTTCTAGATTTAATTAGTATTGAATTAATTCGCCTGTAATCAGTCTAAGGAAATTTAAAATCACAAAAGCTGATTATTTATTTATTTTATGATACTTGTAATTTTTTGGAAAATTACTGTTGCATAATTTTTATATATAATTAATGAAAGTTGTTGTAGTAGATTGATAAAATTATGCATAAATATTATTTCTAGCTTCTTCCAAATTTTCCTTCTTTTGGAAGACATTGGAAATATTATTGAGAACAATTTTCAACTGTTATTGGAAATTATATTTTTTTGTAAACAATATTTTTAGTTGGAAATAATATTATAAGAAAATTTTATGGATGTACAGCAACAGGGAAAAATTTTATATTGATAAAATTACTAATATACGTTAATTTTTTTTTAGGTAAATAAAACTTTGCAATTGGTCACTACATATTCCGATATCCAAGGAACGCAGGGGAAATCGTTGGAGCTCGTCCATTGAGGTCCATCGTATTTAGGAGCCACAGAATCAGAAGCACAGTGAGATGAAGAAATTTCCGTATCATCTTATTTAATGAAATTTGGTAAAAAATAGTGTTTTGAGTAAAAAACCAAATGCCAAAAAGGAAATATTAATAATACAATTATAATGGACATTGTAATTGTAATAATTGTTATGTTTGATATCAATATTAATTTTAATATTAATATTTATTATAAAAATATAATGTTATGAAAAATAGAGAAACTTCATTTTATGTTAGGGTGTCCCATAAGTTTCTTCCGCGCCACGCTGTGTATGACCTCGAGCCGGAAAGGAAGAAACTTATGGGACAACCTAATTATTAATTAATAAATTAATATTAATTTAATATTCGGAATTTTTAATTTATATTAAAATAAGATACGGAAAAATAGGATTTTGTTTTAAATGAATGTTTAAAAATAGGAGAAGAATTTTGAAATATTTGTTTTGTACCTTTTGGAGAACAAAAGAGCGTCCAGTAAGCGATATTATCTTCGCTACCGATACTAAACCATTGATTGGTACTCAACAAATCGTTATTAACAAACAAAATTTCTTCCAGGCCGTGAACTCGATGGGAGAATAGTCTCAAGTGGGATCCGAGGATGCTGCAATTTTACATATTTTTGGAGAACCGGTAAATTAGTATTTTTTCTAATATTCCCGCTACTGTTTCGTATAACATTATTTCCAAATTAGTGAATTTAAATCATTATTATTTTCAGTATTGTAATAAATTTTCTAACTCTTCCCATATTATTACAATAAATCCCCTCAAATTTTTTACATGGTTATATAATTATATAAAAAATATATACTTTTTTACGCGACATTTCTAAATTTGGAATACCTCAGGGTAAATTCCTCCCATTTTCGGAAACTCAAAAATTCGAAATTCATGGGCACGCTTTTAAAATACTGTCTCGGAGATTCCAGGTTTTGCTGGTACACTAACGATACTGTCTTCGTCTGACCTAATATCACCTTTTAAAAAAATATGTAAATATTAAAATTTAATAAATTAAATAATAAATATAATATAATTAAATATATGAATATAATATGTATAATTTACAGAAATATATAAATACAATATTGTATGTAAATTAAATATTGACAAAATATTGAAAAAGAAAAAAAAGAAATATTTTATTCCAACAAAAAAAAATGCTACAATTAAACTCGTGGGTACTAACTGTAAAACATGGAAAGGGAATTCCAGGGCTTTTGTATAATTGAATGGCAATGTCCCGGCTTGCCCGGGCAGAAAAGTTCACATCCAGGGTATCGTTATTTCTTTGCAATCTCCAAACTCTTGTGAACTCGGTCCCAAAAGTTACATGAATATCGCAGCCTAATTTTTTAATAACAATTATTATCATAATAAAAATTATTATTATATACAAAGACTTTATCATCTGAAAAAATGATTCTAGAATTTTTTCCACGATTATTTTATTATTTACCTTTGCTAATTATTTACTATATATTTACATAATTATTTTCTATACAAAAGGAAAAATCAAAAGGTACCAACTTTTGGTACAAAAATCGGTAGACCACAAAACCCCGGGTCCTCTGATTCCAAAATATCGAAATTCGTTGGGATGAAGACCCAGAATGGAATCTTTGCTCTTATATTCTTCCAAAAAAATTGGTTTCCAGGATCCGTGAAATCCCACAGAAATAAATCCGCCCGCCCAGTTTATCCAAATTCCAGTCCAACCGGTACCTCGCAGGATTGCTCGGGTTTCCTCAAAATCATTTTGCTCCTGAAAACATAAAATTTGAGAAAATTGCAAAATTCGTTTTCCAAAAAACTGAAAATTGCATATTTATTGAAATATTTTCAAGTAAATTATTAATAGGGTTTTTTTTTTAAATTACTAGGTCCTCCACTGAAGGATAACTCATTCCGGATCCAGAATTTGATAAGACAATTTCCACTCCAGCTTTCCATTCTTCAGCAATTTTTTCAGGAAATGTTGGAATCGGCAGGAGACTTAGCAGGATCTTGGCCTCCCCCTGAAACAAAATAATATAAATAAAAAATTGGAAAGAAAATAATATCTCTAAAAAAATTAATGGAAAATTAAAATTTTCAGTTTTATTGTTATTAATTTTATTAATTCGTGAATCCACTGAAATTACAGTTTTTTCAGCATTGGGGTCCCAGAGTTTCATCCAGAAAGTTACTTGACTCAGATCTGCGTCCAATTTGGTGAGAGTGGAATAGACAGTTGCATTTCTCGTGTAAACCATACAATCTGTTGAACGACAAAATATTGTTTTTTATTGTTTTTCATATAATTTAATATTTTTATATAATTTGGTAAATTGATATTTTTGTATATAAATTTGATTTTCAGGAGAAAAAAAATAACTTTGCATAAGAGTGTGGATTTTTGCGAAATTTAGAAAATTTGAGGAAACTATATAAATTTGTAAAAATAATAGGTCTGCCTTTGTCGTCGCAAAATGGGACATAGCAATATTCCTTTTCAACGAAATCCAAATTATCCTGTTCAACGTAACACCAAGGACCTCCAATATCGTCGTCAGGATTTCTGCAAAAATTTGCAGCTCCACTGCGTGAGGATTCCGGGAAATTTCTGTTGGAATATTTCACCGTCTGAAGAATAATTATTTACAATTATTATTTTTCTTTGTATCAATTTTTTTTACAATCGAAATTTCAATTTTTTTTTCTGTCGCTACTAAAATCCAATTTGAATATTACTTTTTATTTTTTATGAAATTCTCGTTTTACCGAATTCTGAAAATTCCAATTTGAATTTTATTGGGTTTCAATTTTAATAGAAATTTGAATATTTCATTAAGTAATAAATTTTAATATAGTTTCTGATTAATTTCTTTTTAAATATTAGGGTGTCCCATAAGTTTCTTCCTCTCCGGCTCGAGGTCGTACATGGCGTGGCGCGGAAAACACTTATGGGACACCCTAATAATTTACTCGTTGCTTGAAAATCCAAAATTACATGCATTGATAAAATTATATTTTTATATAAGGATTTTTATATTAAGTATTTTTATATGAAAATTGTATACATTTAATTTTATTGTTTTTATATCAAAGAAATTCAAATGAAATTTCCATACTTTGGATTTTTCAAGTTTGTGTCGTTTATTCCAAGACAGACATTTCTTCCCCGAAGAGCTGATTTTAGTTTTGCCACCGTAATCCCCTCCTAATCCAGAAATCCTACAATCTAATTTAAAAAAAAAATTTTTTAAATACATATTATATAAAAATTATAATTTATTATAATTCTTTTCTTTTTTAAATTTGGTATATAATAATTGTAATAAATTATGATAATATAATTATTATTCGACGGATAATATAATAATCGAAATGAATAATATAACGTAGCGAGTATTAAAATTAAGTAAAATCTTCATTTTCATTTTTTATGATGAAAACGGATTGGTTATTTAATTTATTAATTTGAATCCTCTGTTATTTATTATTTCGTAATTGTATTAACAGTGATTTATGCGGATTTTATAATTACGATTCCATTGGATTAAGAACGTAAGTTTAGTTTATGATCTGTTCTTAGTAAAATGTCTTGTGATAATTATTATTCTTAACAATGTCAGAGTTACTTCCAAAATTGCAAAGTGGCACTCCACATTCGTCTTTGATAACATTCTGATCCATAGTGTAACACCAAAGGCCTTTAGGGTCTCTTGTAGGATTTCGACAATAATTTCTGGCCAATTTGAGAGATCCTTCAGGGAAATCTTCATTTTGTATATTTTTATCTACCTTAAATTTGCAGTAAAATGTTATTCAAGAGCCTTGATTCAAAAACAGATTGATAAAACAAATTTTAACATTTTTTGAAATTGCAATTTAATGAAATATTGTTTAATCAAATATTGAGTTTCTATTGGAAACTGGATTTCAAAGCAAATTAGAATATTTATTGGAATTACAATTTAATAGAAAAAAAAAAATTAGGAACGATTTCTTTAAATCCTTTTTTATTTTATCAACATTGAATTAAAATGTCTGTTGAAATTAGAATGTACTTAATAAAAATTGAAAACGTAAAAAATATTTCTTGAAATCGAAATTTTAGAAATTCGTCCTGCGAGAAAATTCGTGTTTGATTTAAAGGCAACAGGGAATTCCAATTTTAGAAAATTGGAAATTATTTTCAAAATTCAAAATGTTACAATAAAATACAACATTTTTTACTTCGTGCATGGGTGTTTCAGAAAACCAAAATTGACAACGAGTCCCAGCAGAGGTTTTCGCTATTGTACCCCGGTATTCCGTCCCGAGTTGTGTCAATTTGCAAAACGACTGATCGAATTCCATTTTCGTGGCATTTGTTACTCCTGTAAATAATAAAAATTTTCCAATTCTTTCTTGACACTTTGCCGTCCACGGCACGTCTGGTCGGGATTCTTTCGTTTGGCGCCGGTACGAATCTTTATGTACGACACCAACGTGGTGCCACCGGCGCTTGCCCGATAATTTTCGCGTGGCACCAACGTGGTGCCACCGGGACGGCGTAGCGTTAATTAGCTAGCAACAATTTTTTTTAACCAAACACATGTTTCATAACGTCATTATTTTGCAGAAACCTGAATCTTCGGTAGTAAACGCCTTTTTTGCTGAAAATTCGCCGATAGGGTAAAACGTTATCACGATAACGATAATTGCACGGTACGTTATCACCATTTTTTCATAGATAATTATTTTTCCTTCCCCGAAAACTTATTTTCCAGCAACGATGGTTCACTTTTATGACATTTATTAATATATAAACTATTGTTCCTTTTTTTCTTTTTTGTTTTTTTCTTTTGGACTTCTCCCCAAAATTTTTCTTTTTTTTTCGCTATTTATTTTGTATTATTTTATTATTGGATTCTGCTACTATTGTTTAAACTATTGTTTGATTTTTATAATATTCTCACTGTTGCTCTATTTACATGGATCACTGTACATATTTACTTTCTTACAATCTTTGCCTCACGATCACTCGAGGCATAATAAATGTTATAAAAAAAAAATAGTTGCGAAAGTGCGCAAAAATTAATTATTAAATTCGAATTTTTTTTTTTAAAGAAGAAGATGCATGCTAGTTTCATTAACAATATAAAGAATTTTCAAGTTTTTATTTAATCGTTTTTTAAGAAACCAAAATTACATTAACATTTATTCATTCACTTATTTACATTTGTATAAATTTACTTTGCGCACGCACACACACACACACACACACACACACACACACACACACACACACACACATTTTAAATAAATTAAATACAAGTACATCTAAAAAAAAATCAAAAATTCGAATTTTCGATTTCCTCGAATAATTGTAATACTTCAACTAAATAATCTTCCGTAAAGTTTTTATCTACCGATAAGATAACAAATGTGGAAAATAGTTTGGATACAATTTCTCTCCGTAACGGCTGTTCCGACATTTCGGGACACAATGTTACTATTTGTCGGACATACGATTGCAGAAAATCCTCAAATTGATCTTTCTTTATAACTATTGGGAAATTTGTCAAAAAGAGTAGCGGTACCAAATCCAAAGTTATGGACGCGAATTTCAAAAATAGGAAATCGATTATTTTCATCTCCGATGGGATTTGATCGTTTTTTCCCTCTTTGCCGGGCTCGTATTTAAACAAGAGATTTTCTTTGCAAACATTCCCGTGACAAATTGTCGAAAATTGATTGGTTTCCATGACGCTGGTCAATAATTTATCAGGATCCTGATTTTTCGTTAGTTTATTTTTTATTTTCTCGAGAGTATTTTCTGCTGACAGGTTTATCAGCTTTTGGATGAATCTGAAATAAAAAATTTATTTATTTATTTATTTATTTATTTATTTATTTATTTATTTACCATTATAGGCCCTTGAAAAGTCATGGGGTAAAATATAGATAAAGATTGAAAAATGAGTAAAACTATCAATAATAAAAATTGATTTTTTTTCTTAAGATGGGAAAGAATTGAAATCAAATAAAAATTGAAAAATCCGTAGAAGTAATTGAAAATTCTTGAACTATCAAAATTAAATTGAATATTGAAATTAGAATAACATTTGAAAATTCGAAAATTCGAATTGAGAAATAAAATCATTGAGAATTAAAATTAATTAAAAAATTAATTTTTTAATTATTATTCAATTGATTAAAAAATCAAAACCGAACAATACCAAATCTGGAATAACCAAATTTTCAATTCCATCGAATAAATAATTGCATATTATTAATTTATGGGTATTAATGATTAATATTATTAATTATATTTATATTTACATATAAATAACAAACATTCTTACCTGGAACATTTTTCTGAATCCACTGGAATCTCAGTCTTACGAAATTTTTCGCAAATTTCCGGGAAAGTCTCAAAATCTTCCTTCCGCAGTTTCAATCCTCTTCCATGAAAATTTCCCAAAGCTTTCGAAATCAGTTTCAGGTGTTGCTCGCCCAGTATTTGACCGCAGGCTTCGAATCCATCAAAATTCGGGTCCCTCAGGACCAAAACTGGTCTTCCATAAATAATGCGAGGTTCTGGATCGGCAAAGTAACATTTTGGTATAAAATCACACTCGTCTTTGAATTTCGGGGCAATTTTATTGTAAAATAACTGTTCGTTTGGAAAAACGTCATTGGAAAAATAATCCAAGGCTTTTACGAAAAGTTTCACGAAAATCGGGAAAGTCGTGGTTTCCCCAGAAAATTCGACATTCGCAGTTCCCTTATAAATCGCCAGTGAATCGGTTTTGGATTCTCCAGTGGGAGGTTCCAGAGCTTCCAGATCCGCCGATTGGAATTCCACGAATTCCCTCGATTTGGGTTCGCAAAAACACCGGTCAAACACCATATCCGGTAAAAGAATGTTTTTTATAAATTCCAAATTTTCTTGGTGCATTTTTTCCATTTTCGAAATTTTGAAAATTGCAGAGTTTCTGTAACTTTTTTTTGCTTGAGGATTTTATCGAAATTATTTTCAAGATTCGAGTTCCATTTTTCGCGAGGATTTTATGGGAATTATCTCGTAGATGTAATTTGAAAATTATTTTTTTTATGGTTTTTTATTGAAATTGTAATTTAGCTGTTTTTCGAAGATTTTGTTGAAATTATTTGGAAAATTCACTTTCGTAATTTGTTTTTCTTTTCCTTTTTATTTCACTTTATGGAAATTATTTCGCGGATCTCATTTGAATATTATGTTTTATAGGTTTTTCCATAATTTTACGGGGAAATTTATATTTTGAAATATAACTTCGTATTATTCTCTCGGATGAATTGGTCACGAGTCACCGAATTACGAGAACTAACCGGTCGTAATTTCTTATCACATGTGTGACGTGTCGGCCTTTGATACTGAATGCGTGTGTGTGTGTGTGTGTTGGAGTCAATTCAACAGTTAGTTCCTTTCACTTTTCCACTGGAACACTTACAATTAATTCCAAAGGCGAATCTATTTATTTATTTATTTGTTTATTGCTTGTTTATACCTTCGAGCCTTTAACGTTAGTATTTTTATCAACATATAAAAAATAAATAAAAACTAATCATAATAATAATAATAATAATATATAATCATTTTTGAAATTATTATTTAGAAATTCAAAAAATTCCAAGTTGTATAAATGAAAAGATCAGGGGTTGAAATTTATAGGGTATTTAGAAAGGGTGCTGAGCTTCGAAATGAGACTAGAATTTTTCCGGACAAATTAACTTCTCAATTTCATAATTTTAGAAATATTGTTGCGGTTCCCCAAATAACCAATATCCAACTTAAAAAAAATCATATCTCTAGAACAACGTGAAATAAAAATCTCCTTCTAGTCCCATTTTTCAACTTTAACGCCCCTTCTAAACACCCTAGAAATTTCAACCCTTAATCCTCTCTTTCCTGTTACTTACAATTTTGCCTATTTTCGAAAAAATATTTCATGGAAGTTTTAATTTTCAAATTCAGCCTCAAAATTCTTAGCTCTGGAATGAATAACGGCAACAACTACACCAACAACAGTATTAATAATAATAATAATAATAATAATAATAATAATGATAATAATGATAATAATGATAATCTTTCTAATGACAATGATATTAATAATAACAAATAATTGCTAAAATCGACTTTCAAATTTATGTAATAATAATATTAATAATAATGATAATCTTTTTAATGACCCAATATAGGTGTTTTCGTTCCAGAATCGGGCCTGGCTACGATTTCATGCAATTCCTCCGTCCGATATCGGAGTATCATCCAGGATCGTCCGTTTTCAACCCCTACGAATTTCTTTGTACAACTTTATGAGGATTTTTATCGATTCAGCCCCATATAACTTTTTAATTGCAGTTATTACATGATGCTTTCATATTTTTGATAGACGACTTCTACTTCTTTTAGTCCCTGTGTGTGTGTCTATATATGTATATATATATTACGTATTCGTGATATTCGTGACTCTTAAATAGTTTTGCACAGTAAAAAGAGATCCAAATTGCAGGGGGGAAGGGGGAGGGAAGCAAGATGATCGTTTTTCTGCCTCCATTTACCGTAGATTGAAATGAAGGGAAAGAAGGAAAGGGTAAGTTAAATACTTGTTCGAGGACAAAAAAATCTGGAAGGACTGTACCTCGTACCTGCCCGTTTCAGTATTATGTCATTAGAGTACCGGTTGGGAAAGCACACGGACTCGGTTGGATCTCCATAAAAAAAGCTTCGAATTTAAGGGAAACAAGAAGAGGAAAAAAACTTTTTGGGAGAACCTAGGATACGTCAGAATGACGGCAGACGAGGGAAAGGACGAAGCCAGGGTAAGATCCTTTTTTCGAAATATTTTTATTTTGCAATTTCGAATTTTTTTCTCCAGAACCGCTGGAGATATCCAGTGACGCGAGGGCTCATTTTGAAGCTCAAAGTTTCTCCTATACACCCTCCAAATTTCAACCCTTGAGCTTTTTTTCTCCGGAACTTGTGGTTGCTAAGATTCTAAGGGTAGTTTTGAAAGTCCTTAATTTCAGAGCAAAAGGTGTTCGGGTTAGGAAAATCGTATTTCTGGACCCAAGAGGGGTAGGAAGTTCTACTTTATCTCATTTTGAAGCTTAGAATCTACCCTAATTGGCTTGTAAATTTCAACCCTTAATCTTGTTTCATCCGCAACTGGCGATTTTTGAAATTCGAAAGGTAGGTTTCGGAAATCTCGAGTTTCGGAGCCTTCAAATCTCATATTTAAGAATTTGTATCTTCGATAAGGATCTAGATACAGGGTTCGATCTGGGCTCATTTTGCAGCTTAGGAAATTCTCCAAATACCCTGCAAATTTCAAACCCCCGCCTTGACTTTTCCCAAAGTTACAATTTTTAGAACCGGAAGGGTAGTTTTGGAATTCCGCAGTTTCTAGTGTAAAACAGCATCCAACTTAAAAATTCATATTTCTGGAATTAATCGAGATAAAAATCTCGATCTTGGCTTATTTCGAAGCTCGAAACCCCTTCCAAGTACCCTATAAATTTCAACCCTTAACCTCGATTTTTCCCAGAGGTACCATTTTTTGAATGGCAAGGGCTATCGCCACCCCCAAACACTTCTCGAATTTCCCGAAATTCGCTGCGAAAATTCCACCCATTAATTGGACGATTACCAAAATAACAATTAATCCATCCCATCCCCCTTTTTATTAAAAAATTATGCAGGTAACTCAGGGGGGTTCGATACAACGGAACTCTGTCGCACAAATTTCTCCGCACGATCAACCCTCGTTTGCCCCAATTTCCATACGCACCCCTCGACTGGAATTTCCTAAACGGGCCGACACGTTGAAAGCTCAAAAGCTCGTGCCAGACACGAGCTTCCCCGGTGTGTTTGGTCTCCTGATCTCCCCTTTCTTCTCTCACCTCTCGAAAGCTCGAGCTTTTCCACTTGGAGCTTAGTGTCGGCTTTCGCGCCAGTAAAGGTCCGTCGAATTCCTCGGGAGGGCCATCATGTTCGTGCAGGGGCCCCGGATGGTCCACGAGAGGTCGGAAAACTCCGACGAGAACGACAGCGACGAGGACCTTTCGTCTGGAGACGTTCTCCAGGTTCTCGTAATTTTTCTTTTTCCAGTTTTCTGTTTTCAAATTCTGCGGTTCCAGTTTTTTTTTTTTTTTTTCGTTTCCAATTTTTTTTCCTGGAGTTCGAGTTTAAAGTAGAAATTTTCTAGAAGTTGGTTCAAAAAAATTCAAGAAAAAAAAAACAAACAAAAATAAATTTTTTGGAAAAGTAACAAAAAAATATGAAAAATTGAGGGGGTGGGGGAGGGGAGATTCTAAAAAAAGTGTTTAAAAAATTCGAAAAATTATAAAAGATCGAACAAAATAAAATTTGGGTTCCAGAAACGCCGGGAGGAATGCGAGAGAAAGGCGAGACGTGGAGAAATGGACCCAAGGCTGGAATTCACCTTCCAGCTGCTGATGGATGCCACGGGGTTGCTGAGGCACGAAGTCATGGACCATGTTTTCGAGGGTGACATGCTAGATGAGATTAATCAATTGTTTCTGCCGCACATGAGGTCCACGTTGATTTGGTTCTACCAGGAACACGAGGAACTGGAACTCCAGCAGCAGCAACAGCAGCAACAACAGCAACAGCAACAATCGGTGCATTCGCAGCAACAGCAGCAGCAGCAACAGCAACAACGTGCAATCGATACGGTATCATAGAGCATTTATTGATTATACAAAAGCTACCCCAGAGGGTTTGGGTAATTGGGGAAATAGGAGATTTTTGAAAATGAGTTTCAAGGAATTTTGTGGGATTTTTGAAAAATCGTTAATCACGGGGATAGGTGGTAAATGGGATTTTCGATTATATATTAAAAAAATGGGATTTGTATTAAACTTACTTATTAAATATATGAACTGAATTGTTTAACTTGAAAATGGGGGTTGTCCATTATTTTTGGATTTTGAAGAGTGGAAAAAAAATGTAATTCCGGTTTCGACAAAATGGAATTTTCTTTTACGCTCTTGAAGAGTGGGAATTTGTAATTATTGTTTTGAAAAATACAATTTTTTTTATTTACACCGTGGAAAAATGCCATTTTTACTTGAAGATTTGAAAAATTGCATTTTTACTTGTCGTTTCTTCAAATACGCATGTATTTCCATTCCAAAGGGCCAAAACAAAACCAATACCATGGGGTCAAGACCTGCTGGTGGAAATGCGAACATCCAGGGAACAAAAAGTAAAGATCTGACCAAGGAACAAAAAACTACCCCTAAAAAGAGGCTCTTTTTGACCGATGGGTGGCAAGTTCCTTGCACTGGAATTTGTTTATATATTTTTCGGTAAATAACGACCAATCCTTTCTTTCCAATACTATTTTTAATAATAATAATGACAATGATAATAATGATAATAATAATAATTATAATATATTATTAATATCACTATTATTCTTATTATTATTGTTATTATTATTATTATTATTATTATTATTATTATTATTATTATTATTATTATTATTATTATTATTATTATTATTATTATTATTACTATTATTATTATTATTATTATTATTAATAGTAATTTGAAGAAAAATTCTTTTTTTTTCTTGCCTTTTTTTTAGAATAAGCAACAGCAAGCAATTACCAGAAGAGGGATTTCACAAAGATCTTTATACCGGCATAATAGACGCCACGAAGGTGGGTGTCATAGCATCGGTCCAAAGGGTGGTCGAGTGTGTCTTTATGGATGCTTTGGCACATCCTGGTGGCGAGGACGAGGACAGCTGTCCCATGATTAAAAGTCTTTTGTTGCCGGGACTCCGATCTTTCTGCAGTGCTTTGAAAGGTTTCGAGAAAATTTGGTCTGGAACGTGGAACCGGGGCTTGCCCGATAATTTTCGCATGGCACCAACGTGGTGCCACCGGATGGCATAGTGTTAATAAATTTTCTATTTTCGCAGTGTGCGAGGAAGTGGCTGGAGAAAGAAGTATCTTCGAAGACGGGATGCTTTTGATGAACGACGTCCTCAGTTTCGAAGACGTGAAGTCCTTCGTCGCCAAGGAGGGTGCCATCGGTAAAATCGAAGATCGGGTGCGATCTTGGATCAAAAAATTGAAGGACATCATGCTGGAGAGCAAACAAGTTCGGCGGGAAAACGATCACTCGGGACCACAGCAGGAGCTGGAATACTGGAAACGACGAGGTGCTCAATTCAGCCAATTGGACGCACGGTTAAAGGTTCCAGTTTTTGAATTTTTCTTTTTTACATTCGTGGAAGACCAAATTTGGATTCTCGATTTGCTGAAATCGCCATAATTACAATTTTTGAAATTTGCGAGTTTCAAAATTTCGAAAAACGTTTCTAAATGAATCAGAAATTTGGAAATTTCGAAATTGATCGAATTTCGAAAATCCCAATGATCCAGAAATGTAACGTTTTTCGAAAATGTCGAAAGTTCGAAAATCGTGATTGTCCAGAGATTTTACGATTTTCGAAATAATCCTAATTTCGAAAATCTCTGAATTCTACGAATTTCAAAAAATAGTAATTGAGAGATTATACTTTTCGAAAATGTCAATTAATTGGAATTGAACTGAAAATTCAGAAAATAATGATTTACAAATTAACGAAAACTAAATTGAAAAAAAATTCTCTTAATTCTCCAAATTCCAAAAAATAATAGTTGAGAAATTAAAAATGTTCGAAAACATGAGTTCATTGCAATTAAATTAATTCAAAAATCTTTGGACTCTCGAAATTTCAAAAACTGACAATTTACAATCAGAAAATAATGATATACAAATGAAGGAAAACTAAATTTAAAAAAATTCTCTTGATTCTCCAAATTCCAAAAAATAATAATTTGAAAGTTAATAATGTTCGAAAACATGAATTCATTGGAATGAAATTAATTCAAAAATCTTTGGACTCTCGAAATTTCAAAAACTGATAATTTACAATCAGAAAATTAATGACCCAAAATTTCAATAATTAGAAAATATTAATTAATTCAAACTAAATTAATCAAAAATGCCCAAATTAATCAAAAAAAGCATAGAATGCTTTTTTTATGCTCCAGCTGCAAAATTCTCCAGGATCTCTTCTCTTCTCCAGGACCACGAGGTGAAGATGTCCCTGTTGTGTCTCCAAGTCTCTCGCTCGAAATTGATCAAGGACTGGATCGAGGTGGAGGATGAGCTGATCTATTGTTACAACGAAGCCAAGGACAATTCGAAATTTATCCAGGCACTGGAGAAATGCTGCCACTGTCTCTATTTGGACGATCCCGTGAAGATGAGGGACTCTTTGCTGTCGTTACTCCAGACTGTTCGGCTGATTTATAGCGTGTCCAGGTACTACAACACCTCGGAACGGACCAGTTCGCTAATGGTAAAAATTACAAACCAGATGATCGTCGCTTGCCGAGATTATGTCACCAAAAGAGGAAGAGAAACCATCTGGGATCAGGATAAGGATGATGCGAAATCTAGACTCAAGCATTGCCTCAGATTGAACCGGTAATTTGGGTATTTTATTTATAAATAAAATTATATGAAGGCGATTTTTGGTTGAAATGAGGTAAAGAATTAATTATTATATGTGATTTTTCATATAATTACAGATATTTATATAATTTATGAATAATATGTAACTATAAATTAATAATTATCCAGAATGATTAATATAAATTGGTTATTATTTATAAATGCTACTATTATCCATAAATAAATTAGTTGATATCTATAGATTTCTCTTTTTGCTGAAAAAATTCTATTTATTATTTAATGCAACTACTTTTTATTCAATTATTCCATGAATTTTTCCATAAAAATGTGTATTATTAATAATTCAAATTCCTCGAATCTTGATAAACAATTTTACAAATATTATAAAATCGGTAAATTATTGATTTCAATTGTGTTCATTTTGATTTGAAATCAATTTGAAATATTAACATTTGATAAACTCGAAATTTTCATATTTAACAAATTTTCCAAAACTTCCGGGTTTTCCTAAAAACAAAATTCTCCACGACTCAGAAAAATTCTTTCGAATTTTGGTTTTTCCTTTGCAGCACTTACAGGGAAACGTATCGTTTGGTGCGATGCTCACCTGCGCCCACCGAACAAGAATTCGCTTTTTCCGAAACGCATGTTTTTGGGAGATTCGACTCGTTTTGCTCCAGAATCAAAAAAATTCTAATTATGTTCGACTTGATCGAAGACTACCAGAAGCTTTTCGAGCGACGAATGGAGGGATTGTTACTCGGAGAAGGTCCTTTCCATATTTTGCATATTTATTATTTTCTTATTTTTTTTCAAATTTTTAGGAATTCCAGAAGTTTTAAAAAATCGTTAATATTTTTTGTTTATTGATATGTAGAATAATATTGAAAAAAAGTATAATTATTGTTGCTCTTATACCAAAAAGTCGGAAATTCTTTTCGAATTAATTTAAAAAATGAATAAAAGATATTTAATTTATTTGAAAAATCCATAATTTTTTGAGTAATTGTAATTCATTAAATTAAATACTGCAATTACTTGTGAATCGAGAAATTAATTACACTTCTCCTTAATTATAAAATTAACAAAAATAATCCTTTATTTTTGGTAATTTTCCCTTTTTCTTGGTTTTATCGTCCAACCAAGAATTAAAAATGATATAAAGAATAAAAATTACAATTACAACAACAAACCCAAGAAATATAAAGGATTACTTATCATCAACCAACCAAGGAAAATAAGAATTAATTACCAAAAATCAAAAATCTGAAATTAGCACTGGAGGAAGCCATGAAGACCTTCGAGGAAGCCAAAGCTGTTGGTACCAGCAAGTCCTACGACTACCTGGACCCCAGAAACAGCGAATTCGACAAAGATTACGACGTCTTCATGCAGAAAACCAACATCCTCAAACAAAATATCGGAAACATCATTGAGAAAAATTATGCGGACGTTTGGGAGACTCCCCAGGGTATCCGATTTTTAACCAGATTCGAAAAGGCAAGGAAATAAGAAAAACAAAAATTCGATTTTAGGAAATTTTATAGTCCGATTCGAAATTTCGATTATTCGCTTACCCAAATTTTTGTATTTTTTAGAGAAAAATGTTACTTTCTAGAAATTGAAATATTATTATTCAAAGATTTGAGGAAATTGAAAAAAAATAGAATTAATTTACTATTATAATTTACTAAAATATAACTAATATACTAAAATGTAATTAATTTATTAATATTTAAGTATAAATTTTTTATTGAATTTTTTTTTCAAATATTAATGAATGAAAAATAGATTTTTATTCAGAAAGTGAAGGGAACTGTTCGATAACCAATAAATGACTTCTCGCGTGAACTAATTTTTCTCCAGAATAATTAGAACGCGAATAAATTAATTTTAAAAAATGTGAATTTTTGGAAAATTCAAGTCCAGAGGTTTTGAGAAAAAGAAGGAATTAAATTAATCTCGGTTCTGTAGAATTCAAGTGTAAAAAAAAATTTTTAAAACGTTATTTTTATTTTGCAGGTCAGTGAAAAAATTCCATTGACTAAATTGGAAGAAAAATACAATTTGGTGATCAAATACAGCGACAAGGAAATCGACAGAATCTTCAAATTGTTTAAAAGGCAGAGGGATGATCCTCCCTTAGCCAGGCATTTACCTGCAATTGCTGGAAGACTCATGTGGGCTCGATCTCTGAAGTAATTATTGATATTCGAGATGTAGTAATTATAATTCAATCCTGTTGGAACTTATTTATTTTTTTTTATAATTAAGGAGACGAATAATTGATTTCTCTGATTATAATAAATTATAATAATCGATTGGAAAAATTATTTACTGTTCAATTCAATTCAAAGTATTTTACTAATTTCTGAAATGAATTGGAGAATTACTGTTCCTTTCTAGAGTGCACCTGGATGAACTGGCAACTTCGGTATCCAATCATCCGGTTCTGAAAACTTTACCAATGACGGGCGATTTGGTCAAAAGGTATAATTATGCAATTGCAGTATTGCTGCAGTACCAGAACGATATTGCTGAAGTTTGGACGCATCAGAATTCTTGGGTGATTGAAGATTATTTAAGAAAGTGAGTAAGTCATTAATAACTTTTTATTAATTTAAATTTTTTATAAAATTTTTATTAATAATATATAAGAAAATGCGTTTCCTAAATCCTTAACTTTGAGAGTGAAAAGGTATCGATACTCAAAAATTCATATCTCTGGAAGAAATATAGATACAGAAGTCTACTAATGCTCATTTGGAAGCTTAAGACCCCTGATAATTACCCCATAAATTTCAAATCTTAATTTTAATTTCCCTCAAAGTTACAATTTTGAAAGTCAAGGGGTAGTTTCTTGAAACTTGCATTTCTGTAACTGAAGAAAATCCATTTATATCTCCAGAACCGATAGGACCATCGAGTTGAATCTGGTCTCATTTTGGGGGTCAGAACCCCTTTTTTGGAATGTAAAAATTCCAAATTTTGATCTCAGTTTCCTTCAAAGTTACAATTTTGAAAGTCAAGGGGTAGTTTCTTGAAACTTGCATTTCTGTAACTGAAGAAAATTCAAACTTCAAAAATTGATATCTCCAGAACCGATAGGACTAACGAGTTGAATCGGGTCCCATTTTGGGGGTCAGAACCCCCTCTTTGGACTGTAAAAATTCCAAATTTGTATCTCAATTTCCCTCAAAGTTACAATTTTGAAAGTCGAGGGGTAGTTTCTTGAAACTTGCATTTCTGTAACTGAAGAAAAATCCAACTTCAAAAATGTATATCTCCAGAACCGATAGGACTATCGAGTTGAATCTGATCTCATTTTAAAGGTCAGAACCCCCTCTTTGGACTGTACAAATTCCAAATTTTGATCTCAATTTCCCTCAAAGTTACAATTTTTTCCTTTAAACTGCTTAAATTTGTTTTGATCCAATTTCCATTTTTTTTTAAATTAATTTCTGCTACATATTAACTTTAATTTCATTCTCCGCAGACCCTTGCTGGTAATGGACCAGACGACGAACAAGATCAGGGTGAACCTGGACGGTAAAATAGTGCTGTTATTTCGCGAGGCCGATTGTCTGTCGAAATTGAACCTTGAAATCCCGGTGGTGGCCCTGACGATTCTGTCGAAACGAGATTATTTCACCCTCGTAACCGATTCCTTGAATTTGATGATCGAGGAATTTGTAACCACCGCGAAAAGGGTGAAACTGGAAGTGAGGCCGCTTTTACTTCCTCATCTGGTGAGAGTCGCGACTTTGCTTTCCCCAGGACTGTCCACCCTAACGTGGGCGAAATCCGATTGGAAGGAATTTTGCCAAAACACGAGGGACGAAATCCATACTTTCGACATACTCGTTACCAGAGTCCACGACGTTTATGCCAACAGGTGATAATTCCTGCAAGCGGTAATTTTTTTTATAATTAATATTTGATTAATTTCGTTATTTTTTTCTCTGCAATTATTTGTCAAAGATTTTTTGGGCGAAATTCAAAAATTCGTATCTCCGGAACGATTTGGAATACAAAGTTGGGTTTTGGTCCATTGGAAAGCTCAACATCCCTTCTGTGTACCCTAGAAATTTCAAATTTTAATCTTGACTTACCCTTGAGTTACGATTTTTTTCAAATTAGGGAGTATTTTTTAAAAACAGACTTCATAAAAAAGTATCTAATATAAAAAAATTCGTATCTGTGGAAAAAATATAAATATAGAATGGCACTTTGTCTCATTTGAAAGCTTAGCACCCCTTCTAATTACCCCCTAAGTTTCAAATCTCAAGCTCAATTTACCCCCAAGTTACAATTTATTATACTCAAGGGATGATTTCTTTAAACTTTTATTTTTAACAATGATGAAAAATTAACTTCCACATTTTTTTTAATATATCGGGGGTGTTATACCAAGCACTTATTGTTTCAAGAATTCTGCAAGTGCTGACGACGATGCAGAAAATTACCCTCCACACGTTACCGGAAAACGAGCAACCCTGGACGGTGGAGGAATTCATCGAGAAAACGGAGGAAACCTGCAGGGTGGCGGCGATCGAATTGCACCGCAAAAGTCTGATGGTCGAGGAAGCTGTTGAAGAAGTTCTGGAACTTGTTAAAAACGCTGCCGTGAATTTTAAGGGAGCGCTTGGGTCCGACCAGTTTGACTACCCCGTCACTGAAAGTGAGCTTCAAAAATCAATTCACCTTCTTTCGCGGATTAAAAAATTCCTATTTATGGAACGGATTTAGTTACAAAGTTTTACGATGGCTTATTTTAAAGCTTAGACTCTATTATAATTGTCCCAGAAATTTGGGGTTTTCATGGTAATTTGAAATTAAATTGGGACTCCTAGAAGTCGAGGGGTAGTTTTTGAAATGATGGTTTTTCAGACTGGAAAGGAAATATATTTAAAAAATTCGTATCTCTGAAAGTGATCAAATTACAGAATTGATTCTGGATTTATTTTTAAGCTTAACATTTCCCCTAACAACCCTATAAGTTTCAATTTTCTATTTCAATTCACCCCCGATTTATAACGCGTAGAGTCGGGGGGTAGTTTTTCAGAATTTTAATTTCACAAGAAAGAAGGATATTATTCTTTAAAAATTCATATCTACGGAACGCAAAAAGCTACAAATGCCAACCCAGTCTGATTTCGAAGCTTAATAATCCCCCTAACAACCCTATAAATTTCAATTTTCTATTTCAATCCACCCCCGATTTACAACGCATAGAGTCGGGGGGTAGTTTTTCAGAATTTTAATTTCACAAGAAAGAAGGATTTTATTCTTTAAAAATTCATATCTACGGAACGCAAAAAGCTACAATTGCCAACCCAGTCTGATTTCGAAGCTTAATAATCCCCCTAACAACCCTATAAATTTCAATTTTCTATTTAAATCCACCCCCGTGTTGGACCGCTTAGAGTCAGGGGGTGGTTTCTCAAAACCTCAATTTCACAATATTTTTAAAAAATTCATATCTACAGAATGGCAAAAGCTACCGATTTCTACTCGGTTTCATTTTAAAGCTTAACATCCCCCGTAACAACCCCATAAATTTCAGTTCTGTATTTCAAGTACAACCCTTCCGTTTCAGCTCAGGAAGGCGAAGAAGCGGGTCAGCAGCAAGACTGGACGGTGGTTTGGGCCTGTTTCGACGACCCCCATCAGCTCCTGAATACGTCAGAGGGTGGAGTGTTGTCGAAGGGGATGCAAGACATGGTTAGAAATGCCGTCTGCGAAATGCGACGTTATTACTCCAGGAAAGTCGTGGACGTGCTCATCAAAGTCACCAGGTCCTCCCTCGACGCCATTCGAAGGAGGTTCATGCAAGAAATGGACCTAGGTAAAAGGAAATTTCATCGGTACCACGATCATCCCCTTCCTATTATATGGTGATTTAAAAAAAAATTTTTTTTGCTCTTGTCTAGAAACCACCCCAAGTCCGGTGTTCCTGCTGCAGACGCAGCTTATGATCCCCGCGGTGGTGGTCAAGCCCAGCTTGGATGACGTCCAGGATGCACTGAGTGCAGCTGGAAGAATCATCACTGGAGTGTCCAAGGGGGTTGCTCAGTGGAGTGCGGGATCCAAGGCAAGAAAAATCGCGGTTCCAGGAATTCTGGAGCTTCAATTTATCCTCAAACGACCCCACGAAATTTAATTTTTAATAGAAATTAAACTAACAACCCCATGCAATTTTTAATTAATAATAGAAATTCAACCATCAGCCCCATAAATTTTTAATTTTTAATAGAAATTCAACCAACAATCCTACAAATTTCAATTTGTGATAGAAGTTGAACTACCAACCCCATACATTTTTAATTATTAATAGAAATTCAACCACCAGCCCCATAAATTTTTAATTTTTAATAGAAATTCAACCAACAACCCTACAAATTTCAATTTTTGATAGAAATTGAACTAACAATTTCACAAATTTTCATTTTTAATAGTAATTGAACTAAAAACCCCATACATTTTTAATTATTAATAGAAATTCAACCCAGAACCATACAAATTTCAATTTTTAATAGAAATTGAATTAACAACTCGAAAAATTTCAATTTTTTGTATAAGTTGCACTAAAAAAACCCATAAATTTCAATTTTTAATAAAAGTTGACCCTCGTGCGGCAACGATTTGAGTCAAGGGGTAGCTTTTTTGAGATGTCAATTGAGACGTTGATCTATACTTTTCGATTTTCATAAACAGAGTGCCTGGAGAAACGCACCCTGGGTGCCCAAACGCAACCTCATGGACGTGGTGATGAGGGCTCATAGCGACACCTTGAAAAGAGCCAAGGAGGTGGTGGAAGACCCCAGGAGTCGTCGGAAACGACTGTACAAAGTTATGTCCGAGGAGAGGGTGAGCTTCCCGGTGCAGCAGTTGAACTTTCACACGATGGTGATGGAGAACAAGGAAATCGTGAAGGTTTTGGCGATGTTGCATAATTGCATTCAAGAATTAAAACCCGTGAGGAGATTTTATTATTATTATTCTTATTATTATTATTATTTTTATTCTTATTATTATTATTATTATTACTTTATTAATTATTATTTCTATCTTTCAGGAATTAACCAGTTTTCTCGAGAGATGGGAGCCCTACAAATTTTTGTGGAAAAACGAACGCAGTGTACGCGAACTTTTGCAAATATCTTTAACAGCGTTTGAAAATTCTTTAAGAAAACACGGGGAGTTGGAGGATAGACTGATAACCGAGCCGGACATGATAATGTTCGGGACCTCCATTGCCGTTTCCACCGAGAGACTTAAGTACGGCTTGTACACGGAAATTAAGGGTGTGTGTATGGGTATTATTATTATTATTATTATTATTATTATTATTATTATTATTATTTTAAAATTATTATTATTATTATTATCATTATTAAAATTATTATTAATATTAATTTAATATTTCAGGCTCGACCTACAAAATAGGGCAGGCCATGAAAAAAAAATATCGTCGCGAAATGGAGTACGTTTACGCGGTGATGAACGAGATGTCGAGGAAATTGGACCGGCAGATTCGCGATTTGGACGACGTCAGGCTCATCATGGACACGCTGAAAAAAATTCGCGAGCAGGAGGTCGACATGGAGCTGAAAATCGACCCCATCGAGGAGGCCTTCAACATCGTCACCCGGTACGAGGTCCCGGTGGACCACGAGTGTCTGGAGCAGGTGGACAATCTGCGGTACACTTGGCAACAATTGCAATCGCGGGCACTGGAGAGCCACGTGCTTTTGCTGACGCTGCAGCCGCAATTCGAGGACGAGCTGAGAAACAACTTGGAGGTGTTCCGAAAAGACAACGAGGTCTATTGCGAGGAGTATAGGTGCTCCGGGCCCATGCAACCGGGACTGACGCCGCGAGAGGCGTCCGATCGGCAGATACTGTTCCAGAACCGGTTCGACGGCATGTGGAGAAAATTGCAAACGTACCAAAGCGGCGAGGAATTGTTCGGATTGCCGATCACGGATTATCCGGAGTTATCGCAAATTCGGAAAGAACTGAATCTTTTGCAAAAGCTGTATAAGTTGTACAATGACGTCATCGATAGAGTCAGCAGTTATTACGACATCCCATGGGGTGAAGTGAGTATGAGTTTGAGGGTGAAGTGTTCTATTTTAATTTTATTTATTTTTTTTTTATTGAGAGAGAAGGGGAGGAAATTGAAAATCCGACCTTCAAAGTTGAGAATCTTAATTATACGATGCATTAAAAAATTCGTATCTTGGAAATAAATGTAGATACGAAGCTCGATCTTGGCTTGTTTTCAAGCTCAGAACAGCTGCTAAATACCCTGTAAATTTCAATTTGCGAACTCAATTTCCCCTAGAGTTACGATTTTTACAATACAAGGGTGGTTTTTGGAGTGATTCGAGTTTCGGAGTAAAAGGATTTCGGGATTCAAAAAATCGTATCTTTTAAACGAACGTAGATATAGAGATCTATAAAGTCCCATTCGAAAGCGCAGAATCCCTCCTATGTACCCTGTAAATTTCATCTTCCATAATCCACCCATCCCCAAGTTACAATTTTTCAAACCAATCGACGTTTTTTCTAATTCTCCATTTCCGAGAATTCAAAGGTGTCGATGTTAAAAAAATCATATCTCTGGATCCGATCAAGCTACGAAGCTCAATCTTATCTCATTCTAAAGCTTGCAAGCTCTCCCAACATCCCTAGAAATTTCAATCCTTTATCTCAATTTCCCTTTGACTTATGATTTTACAAATCCGAGGGGTAGTTCCAGATCTCCTCGGTTCCCGGAACAAGGTATCCTCATACGAAAAATCGTATCTCCAAAACGAATCGAGATACGAGCTTCCATCGCGGCTCATTTTGAAGCCAAAGGCTTCCCCTAAGTACCATAAAAATTAGAACCCCCCAGGACGAGTCCTCCGTATTGTACGATTTTTCAAATCTCTTCCAGGTGAACATCGAAGAAATCAACAACGAATTGATGGAATTTCAAAACCGGTGTCGCAAGCTGCCGAAGGGGTTGAAGGAGTGGCCCGCGTTTTTTGCCCTGAAGAAGACCATCGACGACTTCAACGACATGTGTCCCCTGTTGGAGCTGATGGCCAACAAGGCCATGAAAGCGCGACATTGGCAGAGGATCGTCGAGGTCACGGGGCACACCTTCGATCTCGAGAGCGAAGGATTCTGTCTGAAGAACATCCTGGAGGCTCCGTTGCTGAAGCACAAGGAGGACATCGAGGACATTTGCATCTCGGCCATGAAGGAGAAGGACATCGAGGCGAAATTACGTCACGTGGTGAACGAGTGGTCGTCCCACGAGTTGACCTTCATGACCTTCAACAATCGTGGGGAGTTGTTGTTACGAGGTGACACCACCGCGGAGACGATCGGGCAACTGGAGGACAGTCTGATGGTCCTGGGCTCGCTGATGTCCAACCGGTACAACGCCCCCTTTCGGAAGCAGATCCAGCAATGGCTCAGTGACCTCTCGAACACCAACGAAATCCTGGAGAGGTGGCTGCTGGTGCAGAATATGTGGGTTTACCTGGAAGCGGTCTTCGTGGGGGGCGATATCGCGAAGCAGCTGCCCAAGGAGGCCAAGAGGTTCAGCAAAATCGACAAAAGCTGGCAGAAGATCATGCAAAGGGCCCACGAGACCCCGGGGGTAGTGCCCTGCTGCGTAGGGGATGATTTACTGAAGCAGCTTCTGCCGCATTTACAAGAACAGCTGGAACTTTGCCAGAAGTCCCTAAGCGGGTGGGTTGAATATATATATTTTTTTGATTTGGAACGGATAGGGGTGGAAGTTTCTAATTCAAGGGGTTGAAAGGGGAGGGTTTGAGCTTCAAAATGAGACCAAATTGAACCCCGTAGCTGTGTCGATTCTGGAGATAAGAATTTTTGAAGTTTTATTCCTCTTTTGGAAAACGAGAAAACGTACCCCCTTTCTTTTGAAACTGTAATTTGGGGTTGAATTTGGCTAAGGGGTTGAAATTTATAGGGTGGATGAAAGGGTTTCTTGTGCTTGAAATGAGCCTAGATTCAACTTTCTACCGCAATTTGTTCCTGAGATAAGAATTTTTGAATCCAGTCGCCTTGGATTTGAAACTCGAATGGTGCTAAAAACCACCCCTTGATTTAAAAAATTGTAAGTTGGAGGAAAATTGAGATTTAAATTTGAAATTTATAGAATATTTAGAAGAGAGTCCAAGCTTTGAAATGGATCAAAATGGAACCTTGTATCTTTATTAGTTCCAGAGATACGAATTTTTATCTTTTGATCATTTTTTTCAGGTATTTGGAGAAAAAACGAATGATGTTTCCCAGATTTTTCTTCGTATCGGATCCAGCTCTTTTGGAGATTCTGGGCCAGGCTTCGGACTCTCACACCATCCAGAATCATCTCTTATCAATTTTTGATAACACGCGTTACGTAAAGTTCCACGAGATCGAATACAACAAAATGACTGCCATCGTTTCATCGGAGGGTGAAGTGATTGCGGTGAGAATTTCGATTTTTAGCTTTTTTAAATTGAAAAAAGCTAAAATAAAATTTTATATCAAAATTTATTTTATTGAAATTGATTTAATCGATTTTGATTTTGTTAAAATTAATTCCAGTGAAATTGATTATACCAAAAATAATAATTATTAAAAAATTAATTATATCAAAAATAATCATCAAAAAATTAATTATAATACAATCAAATTTTTTTTACAGCTCGAACGAGCAGTTCGAGCCGAGGGTTCCGTTGAAACCTGGTTAACGCAGCTTCTGCAAACGTCGCAGCAATCGCTGCACTCCATAATTCGACAAGCTTACTCCATGATCAACGACCCGAATTTCAATTTACTCGCGTTCCTGGACAAAATGCCCGCGCAAGTAGGTATCCTGGGAATACAAATGATTTGGACGAGGGACGCCGAGGTAGCTTTGGTCCAAGCGAGAGCCGATAAGAAGATCATGGGGGACACGAACAACCGATTTCTGGAGTTGCTGAACACCCTGATCGACCAAACCACGCGAGACCTCACCAAAATCGAACGTACGAAGTTCGAGACCCTCATCACCATCCACGTCCATCAACGAGACATTTTCGACATTCTGGTATACGATTTTCGATCTTTTTTCTGAACACACATGCCCCTAATCACCCAAAATCGGCAGCAGTCGCTGGAGAACGTCGAGACGAATCGTTAGAGTACCCACAAGCCATACTTCAAAAAACTGAATTTCTATTAAAAAAACTACCCCCTGATTTTTGGGGGGAAAACTGTTATTTTTAAAATATGGCTTGTGGGTACTCTAACACTTTGTCTCGAGGTCCTCTATATCTTGGTACCATAAAAATTCGAAAAGTCCTATCCAGAGTCAAGATTTTTCCCAAAAACGTCGCTTAACTCCTTCTTTTTAGTGTCGAATTAATGTGAGATCGGTGAACGACTTCGAATGGTTGAAACAGTGTCGTTTCAACTTCAAAGAGGACCTGGATAAAACTGTAATTTCCATAACAGACGTGCAGTTCGTGTACCAAAACGAGTACCTGGGATGCACCGAGAGACTCGTTATTACGCCATTGACTGACAGGTATTTTTAATAAAAGCAATGTTTTTTTCTAGGGAATTCCTTTATTAAATTTCTTTTTCATTTATTAATTCTTTTATTAAATTTATATTAAATTTTTCTTTCGAACAGATGCTACATAACTTTGGCCCAGGCCTTGTCAATGTCCATGGGAGGCTCGCCCTGCGGGCCAGCCGGTACGGGTAAAACCGAGACCGTGAAAGACATGGGCAAGACTTTGGCGAAATACGTGGTGGTGTTCAACTGCTCCGACCAGATGGACTACCGCGGACTGGGCCGGATTTACAAAGGGTTGGCCCAGAGCGGCTCTTGGGGTTGCTTCGACGAGTTCAACAGGATAGAGCTTCCGGTGCTTTCGGTGGCGGCTCAGCAAGTTGCCGTCGTACTGGCCGCGAAGAAGGAGAAGAAGAAGCAATTCGTGTTCACCGACGGCGACCAGATGGACATGTGCCCAGAATTGGGCATCTTCATCACAATGGTACATTTTTCCAGCTTCCAAAAATTTTCTCGTCATTTTTGAAGTCGACGCTGTGTAGAGGAGCCCGAGACGAATTCATGGAGTACCCACAAGCCATATTTTCAAAAACACGGTTACCATTTTTGGCGAAAATTGAGCGTTTTTGAAATATGGCTTGTGGGTACTCTAACAACTCGGCTCAAGGTCTTCTTTCGAATGGTGACGAAAGCAATTGCGTGAAATCAAAATCCTGCCGGTTTTTACCAGAATCCCGGGTACGCGGGACGCAAGGAGCTGCCGGAGAACCTCAAAATCCAGTTTCGTACTGTGGCGATGATGGTACCGGACAGGCAGATAATAATACGCGTCAAACTGGCCAGTTGTGGGTTCCTGGAGAATATAACCCTGGCGCGAAAGTTTTACACTTTGTACAAATTGTGCGAGGAGCAATTGACCAAACAGGTGCACTACGATTTCGGCTTGAGGAACATCCTCTCGGTGCTGAGGACCCTGGGAGCCGCGAAAAGGGTAAACTCGAAGGACTCGGAGAGCACCATCGTGATGCGAGTGCTGCGGGATATGAATTTGTCCAAACTGATCGGTAAAAATATTGTAGGAAACAAATTTTGAAAAACCCATTTAATTGCAAATTATGTTACGCATTTTTTCGTATTCCAGATGAAGACGAGCCGCTTTTCATATCATTGGTTGCCGATTTGTTCCCGAACCAAGTGCTGGAAAAGACGTCCTACCCTGATTTGGAAGCAGCCATTGAGCAACAAGTGGAGGAAGCTGGTCTGGTTTGTCACCCCCCTTGGGTCCTGAAATTGATACAATTGTTCGAGACCCAGAGGGTGCGCCATGGGATCATGACCCTGGGTCCAACGGGTGCCGGTAAAACCACCTGTATTCAGATCCTGATGAAAGCCTTGTCCCAATTGGGAGACTTCCATAGGTAAATTTTTTTTTAAATAAATATTTTTTAACGCCTGCGCCCATTCAATGGAATTCTCAAAAAACAGGGAAATGAGAATGAATCCCAAAAGCATCACGGCCGCGCAAATGTTTGGGAGACTGGACGTGGCCACGAACGACTGGACTGACGGCATATTCTCGGCATTGTGGCGCAAAACACTGAAGCTGAAGAAAGGGGAGTACGTGTGGCTGGTCCTCGACGGCCCAGTAGACAGCATCTGGATAGAAAACCTGAACTCCGTCTTGGACGATAACAAAACGTTAACGCTCGCTAACGGCGATCGCTTGGCAATGGCGCCCACTTGCAAGATCATCTTCGAACCCCACAACATCGACAACGCGAGTCCAGCGACGGTTTCCAGAAACGGAATGGTGTACATGAGCTCCTCGGGTCTGGATTGGAACCCTGTGGTCACGGCTTGGCTCAAAACGAGGTCCAGCCTCGAGCAGGAAGTCTTCGAAAAAGCCTTCGAGCAATCCTTCGCGGAAGTACGTAAATCCGCTCAGGAGCTCGAGACGAGTTGTTAGAGTACCCACAAGCCATACTTCGGAGAGACAAATTCCGTCACTTGAAAATATGGCTTCCGGGTATTCGCAGAGTTTGTCTCGACCTCCCGTACTAGACTATACCGATATTAGTTGATTTCGAGTGTTCGTCTTCCAGAAAAGTCTGCCTTTTATCTCACAACACCTTCCTCGTTTTTCCAGTTGTATTCGTGGTACACCCAATCCGTCGTATCAGCTATTAAAGTCTTGCAGAGTAACATCATCAAGCAGATTTTGTGTCTTTTGGAAGGTCTAGTGCCCATAGAAACCTCCAAGGACGCCGAGGTGGAGGAAATGATGGATCTAGAGACTAAGGAGAAGAACATTCCCTTGACGGAGGACTACTTGAAACGATTGTACGTCTTCTCCCTGGTCTGGGGCATGGGCGGATTGCTGGAGATTTCGGACCGCGCGAAATTCGACGCTTACTTGCACCAGCATCTATCCGGGAACTTCGAGTTGCCGGTATCCGAGAAGTACCCGGACGCGACGGTCTTCGACTTCTACGTGAACGAAAGAGGTCGCTGGGACAACTGGACCACGCAGATGACAAACTACTACTACCCCGAGTACTCCACCCCCGATTTTAACAACATCTTGATCCCCATCCCCGACAACATCCGGATCCAGTATCTGATCGACCTGATTGGGCGTCAGGACCGGCCCGTCCTGTTGACGGGCGAGCAGGGATCGGCGAAAACCGTGATGATGAAGTCCTACATGAAGAACATCAACACGGATCTGACGCTGAACCGGTCGTTCAATTTCAGCTCGGCCACGACCCCCTTCCATTTCCAGAAAACCGTCGAGAGCTACATCGAGAAGCGGATGGGCAACACTTTCGGGCCACCGGGCGGCAAGAAGATGCTGATCTTCATCGACGACATCAATCTGCCCCAGATCAACGAATGGGGCGACCAGGTGACCAACGAGATCGTGCGTCAGACGATGGACATGAAGGGATTTTACTCCCTGGAGAAGCCTGGGGACTTCATCACCATCGTCGACGTCACCTTCCTGGCGGCCATGGGCCAACCCGGGGGTGGCAGGAACGACATCCCCTCGAGGCTGAAGCGACAGTTCTCGATTTTCAACTGCACTCTGCCGAACGACGAGTCCATCGACAAGATCTTCAGCGTTCTCGGCGAGGGCCACTACAACCAGAAGAGGGGCTTTCCGACGGAGGTCAGGAGCCTGGTGCGAAAGCTGGTACCTCTCACGAGGATCCTGTGGCAGCGAACGCGGGCCAACCTGTTGCCCACGCCCGCGAAGTTCCACTACGTCTTCAATTTGCGCGACCTGTCGAGGATCTGGCAGGGGATGATCGGTACTCTCTCGACGGTGGTGGAGCGAGAGTCCGTGATGATGATGCTCTGGAGGCACGAGTGCTCCAGGGTCTTCAGCGACCGGTTCACGATCCCCGCTGACAAAGAGTGGTTCTTCCGGGAGCTCAACAAGGTCGTCGAGGAGGTCTTGGGCAGCGGATACGTGGAGATGATGGACCAGGACCCGGCTTTCGTGGATTTCATGAGGTAACGGAAAGTTCCCAGGTCGGCTAACCGTGACCCAATTGTCCTTGGAGCCCAAAACGCTGGGATTGATGAGCTTTGCGCGTGTCCTTGACAGAGACGCGCCGGAACCGACGGGCGAGGAGGGTGAGGACGCCGACATGGAGCTGCCGAAAGTCTACGAACCGGTGTTCGACCAGCAAGTGCTTCGAGATCGGCTGGAGATGTTCCTGGCCCAGTACAACGAGATGCAACGCGGAGCCGGCATGGACCTGGTGTTCTTCCCCGACGCGATTCTCCACCTGGTGAAGATCTCGCGCGTGATCCGACACCCGCGGGGAAACGTCATGCTAGTGGGCGTCGGTGGGTCTGGGAAACAGAGTCTCACGAAGCTTTCGTCGTTCATCGCCGGTTACAAGAGCTTCCAGATCACGCTCACCAGGTCCTACAACATCGCCAACTTCCTGGAGGACCTCAAATTCCTTTACAGATCCTGCGGAGCTCAGGGCAAGGGCACGACCTTCACCTTCACGGACCTGGACATCAAGGAGGAGAATTTCCTGGAGTATCTGAACAACATCCTGAGCTCCGGGGTGATCAGCAACCTTTTCACGCGCGACGAGCAGGCGGAGATCATTTCCGAGTTGAGTCCCATCTTCAGACGCGAGAACCCCAAGAAAACGGTCAACAACGAGGTCATCATGGAGTACTTCCTTCAGAGAACGTGCCAGAACCTGCACGTGGTCTTCTGCTTTTCCCCGGTGGGCGAGAAATTTCGCAACCGAGCGCAGCGTTTCCCCGCTCTGATATCCGGCTGCACCATCGACTGGTTCCAACCGTGGCCGAAGGACGCCCTGATCTTGGTGGCCGACCACTTCTTGCACGATTTCGAGATCGCCTGCACGGACGCCATCAAAACGCAGTTGGTGAACGCGTTGGGTTTCATCCAAGACGTGGTGTCCATAAAATCGGCGGAGTACTTCCAAAGGTACCGTAGGTCCACGCACGTGACCCCGAAGTCCTACCTTAACTTCATCGGCGGCTACAAGAACATCTACCGGACGAAGCAGCACGAATTGGGCGAAGGAGCCAGGCGGATGGATACCGGCCTGGCCAAGCTGGAGGAAGCCTCCATCTCCGTGGAAATCCTGAAACGAGACCTGGCGGTGATGGAGCAGGAGTTGGCCCAGGCCTCGCAAAAGGCCGAGACGGTGCTGATAGAAGTGACCGAACGCGCCCGGCAGGCGGAGACCTTCAAGAACCAGGTGCAGAAGGTCAAGGAGAAGGCCGAGCAGCTGGTGGCTTGCATAGCCGACGAGAAGGCGTTGGCCGAGCAGAAGCTGGAAGCCGCCAAGCCGGCGCTGGAGGAAGCCGAGGCCGCCCTGAACACGATCAAACCGGCACACATAGCCACGGTGCGGAAACTGGGCAGGCCTCCGCACTTGATCATGCGAATCATGGACTGCGTGCTGATCCTCTTCCAGCGGAAGATCGGAGCCGTGGTGCCGGACACGACTGCCTCGTGTCCGAAGCCGTCTTGGGGCGAGTCGCTGAAAATGATGGCGAGCACGACGTTCCTGCTGCAGCTGCAGAATTACCCGAAGGATATCATCAATAACGAGATGGTGGAGCTGCTGCAGCCGTACTTCAAGATGGAGGACTACAACATGGAAACGGCGAGGAGGGTCTGCGGGGACGTGGCGGGGTTGCTGTCGTGGACGAAGGCGATGGCCTTCTTCCACTCCGTCAACCGGGAGGTGCTACCGCTGAAGGCCAATTTAACGCTGCAGGAGGCACGCCTCAAGGTCGCCATGGAGGACCTGGAGAACGCCGAGAGGGAGTTGTCCGAGCGCGAAGTGGCCTTGCAGAACGTCAAGGAGCAGTACGACGCGGCCGTGTCCGAGAAGAAACGGCTCACGGACGCCGCCAATATCTGCCTGAGGAAGATGACGGCAGCCACGGCGCTGATCAACGGCTTGGGCGGCGAGAAGATCCGCTGGACCGAGCAGAGCAGCGAGTTCAAGCTCCAACTGGGCCGACTGGTGGGCGACGTTTTACTGGCCACCGGGTTCCTGTCTTACTGCGGGCCCTACAACCAGCACTACCGCACCAGTCTCGTCAACTCCTGGATGGAAATCCTCACGACCCGTGGGATCCCCTTCACCGTGGGCCTGAATATCATCGGCATGCTGGTGGACACGTCCACGGTGTCCGAGTGGACCCTGCAAGGGCTTCCCAACGACGAGCTGTCGGTTCAGAACGCGCTCATCGTCACCAAGTCCTCCTCCTACCCGCTGCTGATCGATCCCCAAAACCAGGGGAAGATGTGGATCAAGAACAAGGAGATGTCAAACGAGCTGCAGATCACCTCCTTGAACCACAAATACTTTCGGACCCACCTCGAGGACAGCCTCTCCCTGGGCAGGCCACTGCTGATCGAGGACGTGACCGAGGAGCTGGACCCTGTGATCGACAACGTCCTGGAGAAGAATTTCATCAAGTCGGGGTCGATCGAGAAGGTGATAGTGGGCGACAAGGAGTGTGACGTCATGCCAGGGTTCATGCTCTACATTACCACGAAGCTACCCAACCCCGCGTACAGTCCCGAGATTTCCGCCAAAACGTCGATCATCGACTTCACGGTGACCATGCAGGGTCTGGAGGATCAGCTGTTGGGCAGGGTGATCCTGATGGAGAAGACGGAGCTGGAGTCGGAGCGGGTGAGCCTCTTCGAGTCGGTCATGACGAACCAGCGCTCCATGAAGGAGCTGGAGAGCACTCTGCTGCACCGTCTGACGTCCTCGGAGGGTTCGCTGGTGGACGACGAGGCCTTGATCGAGGTTCTGCGCGAGACCAAGTCCACGGCGGAGTCGGTGAACGAGAAGCTGCGCGTGTCGGCGTTGACCGAGAAGAAGATAACGATCGCCCGGGAGGAGTTCCGCCCCGTGGCCGCTCGAGGCTCGATTCTGTATTTCTTGATCGTCGAGATGAGCGACGTGAACGTGATGTACCAAAACTCGCTGAAGCAGTTCCTCATCATCTTCGACAACTCCATTACGAAGTCCGAGAAGAGCTCAACCGCCAGCGAGCGGATCGACATTATCCTGCGACACTTGACCTACGAAGTCTGGAGCTTCACCCTTCGCAGCCTTTACGAGCGGCACAAGTTCCTCTTCACCCTGATGCTGGCCATGAAGATCGACTGCTACCGCGGGGTGATCTCCCACGAGGAGTTCATGGTGTTCATCAAGGGCGGAGCGAGTTTGGACCTGAACGCGGTCATGCCCAAGCCCTTCAAGTGGATCCTGGACATCACGTGGCTGAATCTGGTGGAGCTGAACAAGTTGTCGTCCTTCAAGGAGGTCCTGACGAAGATCGAGTTCAACGAGAGGGAGTGGAGGCTGTGGTACGAGAAGGAGAAGCCCGAGAACGAGGACTTGCCGTGTGGCTATCAGAAGAACCTGGACGTCTTCAGGAAGCTACTGCTGGTGCGCTCCTGGAGCCCCGACAGGACCTTGTCTCAGGCCAAGAAGTACATCATCGCTTCGCTGGGGAAGGCCTACGGGGAGGCGAGGATTCTCGACCTGGAGGCTACGTGGGCCGAATCCGAGCCTCGGACGCCCCTGATCTGCATCCTCTCTATCGGCTCGGACCCCAGTCCTCAAATCACCGCCTTAGCGAAGGCCCAGAGTACCCGTGAGTGGATCGATATGATATTTTTGGGGGGCACCTGAAGCAACGTTCCTGACAGTCGTCTACCTTTGGCAGCTTTGAGGTCGGTGTCGATGGGCCAAGGACAGGAGTTCCACGCCAGGCGCATCATTTCGGACGCGATGCTCACCGGAGGCTGGGTCCTCCTGCAGAACATACACTTGTCGCTGCCCTTCTGCACCGAAGTCATGGATGCCTTAATCGAAACGGACAACGTACATGAGTGCTTCAGGCTTTGGATGACCACAGAAGTGCATTCTCAATTCCCCATTGGCTTGCTGCAGGTTTGCTCGCTAACCCTGTCGATCGATCCCGCGACCTTGGCGAGTCGATCCGAGGGCCATCGGTAGAAACTATGAATTTTTTCCACCAGTTCTATGCAATTTTTCAATTATTAGATAAAATAAGGTACTGCCGGAGGAACCCTTCCAGTGCCCCATCGAATTGTAGAAATTTCCAAAATCCCAGCTGGGCATTTTGAAAATTTCAATGGGCCACTAAGAACAGCCAAGTTGTAACGATTTTTTCGAAGAAAATCGGGGTTTTTGGGGCGAAAGGGCCACGTCCCTTGGGAAATCGGGGATTTCGACGGTTCAAGCGAGCCGCGCTGGAATCTTCAACCTGGAATTTCCAGTTGGGGTTTTTGGATATATTGGATTGAACATTTCTGGTGCCCCTTGCTTTCCTTGTCCTTCGCTCGATTCTCTCACGGAGGAGTGAAACCAAAAACGGCCTCAAGCTCTCGCCGCCCCCAAGTTCCCTCTACCCTTGACCCTCCGAATTCTTGAGTGAAAAAACGCGCGGTATTTTTAGATGGCAATTAAATTCACCAACGAGCCGCCTCAGGGCATACGAGCGAGTCTGAAGAGGACCTATCAAGCCGTGACTCAAGACACATTGGACTACAGCACGCAGAGCCAGTGGCCACCCCTGCTCTATGCCGTAGCCTTTCTGCACACCGTCGTCCAGGAACGCAGGAAATTCGGACCCCTGGGCTGGAACGTTCCTTACGAGTTCAACCAGGCCGATTTCGCGGCCTCTGTCCAGTTCATCCAGAACCACCTGGACGACATGGACCCCAAAAAGGGCGTTTCTTGGCCCACCGTCTGTTATATGCTTGGAGAGGTGCTCATTCGTCAAGACCCTCGCTAAACCCCCTTTTTTCAGGGATACTGATTGATCGGGTACTAATTCCAGGTCCAGTACGGGGGCCGCGTGACCGACGACTTTGACAAACGCCTGCTGACGACCTTCACCCACGTGTGGTTTTGCGACGTGCTCCTGAGACCCGGGTTCGAGTTCTACCGGGGCTACAAGGTGCCCCAGACGAGGGTCCTCCAGGGGTACATCGACTACATCAACAATTTGCCCGCGAATGATACCCCCGAGGTGTTCGGGCTCCACTGCAACGCCGATATCACGTATCAGATAAACACAGCCAAGGGCATCCTGGATACGATACTGAATGTCCAGCCCAAAGAGGGCGGCAGCCAAGGGGGCGAGACCCGGGAGAGCATCGTTTATCGGCTGGCCGAGGATATGTTGAACAAATTGCCCAAGGAGTATAATGCCTTCGAAGTCAAGGAGGCCCTCCAGAAAATGGGCGCTTTGCTGCCCATGAATATCTTCCTCAGGCAGGAGATCGACCGGTAATGGAAATTTTTTGGAGTCTACAGGTCTCAGGCTGGAGTTTGAAAATTGGAAATTGGAATTTGGAAATTGGAAATTGGAAATTGGAATTTGGAATTTGGAAATTGGAATTTGGAAATTGGAATTTGGAAATTGGAATTTGGAAATTGGAATTTGGAAATTGGAATTTGGAAATTGGAATTTGGAAATTGGAATTTGGAAATTGGAATTTGGAAATTGGAATTTGGAAATTGGAATTTGGAAATTGGAATTTGGAAATTGGAATTTGGAAATTGGAATTTGGAAATTGGAATTTGGAAATTGGAATTGGGAAATTGGAATTTGGAAATTGGAATTTGGAAATTGGAATTTGGAAATTGGAATTTGGAAATTGGAATTTGGAAATTGGAATTTGGAAATTGGAATTTGGAAATTGGAATTTGGAAATTGGAATTTGGAAATTGGAATTTGGAATTTGGAATTTAGAATTTGGGATTTGGGATTTGGTAATTGGAATTTGGGATTTGGGATTTGGAATTTTAAGCTTGACTTTTCGAAAACTGCTAGTGAAAATTTTACGCAATCTTGGTTTGATTTTGATGGTTTGATTTCAGACCAAAACATAAATTTTCCGATTTTCTTTTCGTGGAGTTACATTTACAATTTTTGTCCTCTTACAACTTGTAGTAAAAATTCAACAATTATTTAGTTTTTCATTTTTTTCTCCAAACGAACGATGAATTACAGAATATCCAGGGTGTTGCGAGAAGTGCGGGACACCTTGACGGATCTCAAGTTAGCCATTGACGGGACGATCATCATGAGCCAAGGCTTGAGAAAATCATTGGACGCAATGTACGACGCTAGGATTCCCGAAAAATGGCTCAAGGTGTCCTGGGAATCGGCCACGTTGGGATTTTGGTACACCGAGTTGCTGGAAAGGGACGTTCAGTTTCGCCAATGGTGCGTCCTGGGGAGACCGAAGGTCTTCTGGATGACAGGATTCTTCAATCCTCAAGGATTCCTTACCGCGATGAGACAGGTTTTTCTGAAATTTTTACAAAATTCGTGCCCAAAAAATTCGACTTTGGAAACATCAATTTTTGCTCTATTTTTGGGACAAAACCAAAACGGGTTATTTTGCTTTATTTCCTTTTTTCTTCACAATCCATTTTTCATTCGCTCAAAAACAACCCCCAAAAATTCTACCCCTCTTTCTTCACCCTTCAGGAGGTCACTAGGGCCCACAAGGGCTGGGCCTTGGACTCCGTGGTTCTCCAAAACATGGTAACTAGGTACAACAAGGAGGACGTCAAGGACCATCCCTCTGAGGGGGTTTACGTCCATGGTTTGTTCCTCGAAGGGGCATCCTTGGATCGAAAAGCGGGTAAACTGATAGAGAGCAAGCCGAAAGTCCTTTATGAGCAAATGCCGGTGATCTACATTTATGCCATTAATACAACGGCTGGGAAAGATCCGAAACTCTACGAATGCCCGATTTATCGGAAACCTCAGAGAACCGATCAGAAATATGTCGGTTCGATCGATTTCGAGACCGATCACAATCCCAGGCATTGGACGCTTCGTGGAGTCGCCCTGTTATGTGATATTAAATGAGGATTTGAAATAAAGGGAGAATTTTTGGATGCGACGATCCTCGTATGTAATTTTATGATAATTATAATTTTTGTATGTATCTCAAATTTAAATTTTGAAATTTAATGAAGTCGATAATAATGGGTGGTGACTTAATAATTATAAATTTTATGATAGAAATTTTAATGAATCGAGGGTTTGAAAAATTATTTTTGGGTTGTTGAGAATTGTAATAAGATTATTTATAAGATGATGTTTATAAGAATAATGAATTTAATAATTAATGATCTTTGAAATTTACATTTTTTGGATTTTTAAAATATGTACAAATAATCCTTAAAATCTAGGTAAGGAATTAATAATTATTTAATTGTCTATTATATATTTATATATATAATTTATAAAAAAAGAGAGATATTTATAATTAAATGTCCTATAGATATATTATATACGATTGTTTTATTGATTGTTATTATATGGATGCAAAAAACAGGAAACACAGAAAGGAATATAATCAAAAGGAATAATAATCCTGATTGATTTTTTGTTAGAAATATTTGAAGAGACTTTAAGATTGTAATTATTTGGAATTAATAAATAATAGGTAAAAACAGGAAGATTAATTTTTTATTATTTTATGGGGATGAAACAAATTCAGAAAATTTAGAATTTGACAGTTTTTTCTTTTCATTTCTTATGTATTTATTTGTATTGTTTCCTTTCTTTCTGCAATATTTATATTTTCATTTTTCAGCAAATTCATCATTTCTTCTATTTCCTTTTTCTTCGCTTTTCTACCGATCCAATAATTCAAAATAAAAAAAAGTGCCCTGTAAAAAAAATACATCTTCTTAAATTCTCCTACATTATTTATATTTTCATTTTTCAGCAAATTCAACATTTCTTCTATTTGATTTTTCTTCGCTTTTCTACCGATCCAATAATTCAAAATAAAAAAGTGCCTTTAAAAAAAATGCATCTTTTTAAATTCTTCTACATTATTTATATTTTCATTTTTCAGCAAATTCAACATTTCTTCTATTTTCTTTTTCTTCGCTTTTCTACCGATCCAAAAATTCAAAATAAAAAAAAGTGCCCTGTAAAAAAAATACATCTTCTTCAATTCTCCTATATTATTTATATTTTCATTTTTCAGCAAATTTATCATTCCTTTTATTTCATTTTCTTCGCTTTTCTATCGATCCAATAATTCAAAATAAAAAAAAGTGCCCTGTAAAAAAAATACATCTTCTTCAATTCTCCTACATTATTTATATTTTCATTTTTCAGCAAATTCAACATTTCTTCTATTTTCTTTTTCTTTGCTTTTCTACCGATCCAATAATTCAAAATAAAAAACAATGCATCTTCTTAAAAACGAGGGACGAAACCATTCTGCACCTGCAAGCAGTGGATGATGGGTAAGGTATATGAAAAAAAAATATTGAACGCAGATATAAATTTCCCAAAATTTACCTCCACGTGTCCCAAATTCAACGAAACTCAATTACACTCATTGTCAATTAAATTAAAATACATAAAATTTAATGAACGTAAATAAAAAAAAATGAGGGAAAGTGAAGCGAGTAATTAAAAGTAAAATCACAAACACGTCATTAAAAAAAAATCACAATAATGCGTGTGTGTGTGTGTGTGTGTTTGGGATATATATAGACACATATTTTCCAACCTTCAGTGTATATATATAAATTTCCCATGGACTTTTTTTTTCTTCCCCACGCGATTTTCTTTCTCCCTTTTCTCTCTCTCTCTTTCTTTCTCTTTTTCTCTCTTTCTTTTTCTCTGACGCTTATCAGAGGCTGATAAAAGCTCGGAACGCGCAAGATCGGGGGTGCGCATATTCCACAGCATCACGGGGAAAGTTGCCGAAGCTCAGTAGCAAAAATCTCTATATCATAAGTGGGTCGGATAAAAGGGAGAAAACTGAGATTTTCATCTCCCAGTTTTTCGCCTCTTTTCCCTTTCTTCGACTTTTCTCGAATGGGATAAAACCACGAGGCAGTGCCAATATTTCGGACACTCTATCTTTTTCCATCGACGGGGTATCGTTTTTCTTTTATTTTCCCTTTTTTCAGTTTTTACAAACACTCGAGTCTCCGCCAGGGAAAGCTGCCGTTAAAGGGGAAAGTGCCATCGGAAAGGGAAGAAGGGAGAGAAAAGGAGGAAAAGAGAAAGTTCGCGTTCAAAAGTAGGCGAAATCAAGCGAATTTGCAGTTTCCGGTCATCCGTTTTCGCTCCCGATGGCAGACCACGATAATATGTACGATGACGAGGTACGTGGGCTTCGAAATTTACATTTTTGCCGCGATTTTTTTTTACCCAAATTCCCGAAATTGAAAATCCTTCGTTTACAATTTTTCCCGCGATTTTAGCCAAATTTCGAAAAATTAGGAATCCCGATTTTCCTTAATTTCCATTTTTCTCGTGATTTTTACCAAAATTCTTGAAACTGGAAATTCCATTTTCCATGACTCCCATTTTTGCCGCGGTTTTACCCAAATTCCCGAAATTGAAAATCCTTCATTTTAATTTTCGCTGCGATTTTACCCTAATTTCTAAAATCAGGAATCCCGATTTTCCTTAATTTCCATTTTTCTCGCGATTTTTACCAAAATTCTTGAAACTCGAAATTCCATTTTCCATGACTCCCATTTTTGCCGCGGTTTTACCCAAATTCCCGAAATTGAAAATCCTTCATTTTAATTTTCGCTGCGATTTTACCCTAATTTCTAAAATCAGGAATCCCGATTTTCCTTAATTTTCATTTTTCTCGTGATTTTTACAAAAATTCTTGTAAGTGGAAATTCCATTTCCCTCAATTTTCATTCTTGCTGCGATTTTCCCCAAATTCTTGAAACTTGAAATCCCATTACCATTTTGGAATTTCCCCATACCAATGTTTGGAATTGTTTTGAGACCAAATTTGGACCTGATTTTGACACCATCTTGATCCTTTGTTTAAATCGATTTTTAATCGCTTATGAGTTATTTACCTGGTTTCCGCGAAAACTTTTATCGTGTTTTGTTTTGATTCGAGCCTGAACGATAAATAAATTTTTGAATGAATTTTCATCCATTCCTTTTTCTATATAAATAATTCTTTACGGATTTTACCGTCTTTTAAAAATTTTCAAAATTGTAATTTCGAATTTTCGAGGATACAAATTTATTTTTCAACCAAAACTGGTATTCGAGTAAAGGTACAAAATCCTTTTCTCAAAATTTCCTGCAAAACCCAATTTTTCGAAAATTTTTCCTCGAAACGAATTTAAAAAAATATTAAAATGAGCTTTCGGCATAAAATCATTTGCATAATATCCTGTATCTCCTTGTTGAATATTTTCACGGAAAAAGGTCACAATATCACGCGCGACATTTCTGACAACAGGTGATAGGAAAATTACTGTCGATAAATTTGGAATTGATATTTTTATATATAATAACAATATAATTAAATAATTTTCATTATTATTATTATTATTATTTTCATTATTATTATAAGTTATTAGTAATATTGTAATTTGATTGCTAATTTATTTTCTTTTTAATATATTTTCAGACGTTATTTTTATTTTTACTATTTTTTCTCTTTTCTATTATTATTATTATTATTATTATTATTATTATTATTTTTATCTGGTAGAAATCCTTCTAATTCTCAGTTTCTCAATTAAAAGTGAAAATTCATTTTGATTAATAATAATAATAATAATAATAATAATGGTAGTAATAATAATAATAATAATAATAATATTAATAATCTATAAGTGGTGGATAAATAAAAGAATAAAAAAAACAGATTCTATTTTAAGTGAAAAAAAAGGGGAGAAAATAGAGAATCAAGGATTCAACATAGAAAGAGCTTTCTCTGAGCCATTTCGAACGCTGCGCCCTACTAGCCTTTCCTATCGATTTCAGAGTAGCACCAGCAGCAGCAGCAGCATCAAGGCAGCTGACTGCCACTGTTGAGCTTCCAAGCTTTTTTTAACTTATTCTATTAAACTCCTCTCGAATACATATGCATACTACTTTCCCCCCCCCCCCCCAGTAGCAAAGTCAAAAAGAAAACAACGAAAAATGGAATTGAGAAAATTCTGTATTGTTCTTTTTATTTTTTTATAAACGTTACTTCCCATTATTTCACAGAAAACTACCCTTCGTTTAATTAAAAATTTGTCTTACTTTCGAATTTACCGAAATTTATTTGAATTTCAAATTTATTCAAATTGATTTTCAATGATTGATTAAAAATGATTTGATTTCACCCAAATTCCTGAAACTGAGAATCCCTATTTTTTCCATTTATTATAATTTCAAATTTATTTCAATTTTTAATCCACCACAATTTATTGCAACTTCAAATTTCTTTCCATTTCAAATCTAATAAAATTAATTTCAATTTCAAATTGATTGAAATTGATTCAAATTTCAAATTTATTAATTTTTTTTGCGATTTCCCCCAAATTGTTAAAACTGGAAATTCTCATTTTTCCGAATATTCATGTTCCACAAAACAAAAAATACACTTAATTTAATTATAATTTATTTCAATTATAAATTTCTTTCCATTTCAAATCTAATAAAATGAATTCCAATTTCAAATTGATTGAAATTGATTGAAATTTTCGCTTTATTAATTTTTGTTGCGATTTCCCCCAAATTCATAAAACTGAAAATTCTCATTTTTCTTAATATCCATTTTCCACAAAACAAAAACTACACTTACAATCAATTTAATTAAAATTTATTTCCATTTCAAATCCATTAAAATTCATTTCAATTAAAAATATATCGTAACTCATCACAATTTGAAATTTACTAAAACTGGTTTCAATTGGGTTCCAGGAACTGGTGTCGACCAATCCCAACCAGAGGAACTGGCGAGGCATTTTGATAGCGTTGCTGGTGATAATCGCCGTGCTGGCATTAATAGTCACCTCAGTCGCTCTTTTGACGCCGCCCGATGAAGGGCCGAGGGTGCGAGGCTCGCGGTTACGCTTATCAGAGGTGATTCGAAACATCCCTCGAATGACATTTACCCCCGAAATCGCTCTAAATACCCCCTGCGATCGGGGGCAAATGCATTTCGGAAAAAAAAAAAACAACTCGTCCCACCTGTCTATCTGTCTTGTCTGTCTGTTCCTTCGCTGTAGGTGTTATCCGGGGAGTTATCACCGCTGCCATTCAATGGCTCGTGGGTGAGCGATCGTCATATTTGTTATCGTGACGCCTGGGGTGGCATTTCCCTGCTGGATGCGTCCGATTCGAACATTACGTCGCGCAGTCTGATGCCCAATGAGACTTTTGTGAGTTTCTTTATTGTTTTTTATTGATAATATTAATAATAATAATAATAATAATAATAATAATAATAATAATAAAATTTCCATCGAGAGAAAAAAAATTTTTTTAAAAAAGGAAGAAAAAAGAAACAAATTTCATTCTGTCCATTTTTTTTTCTTACAGAGGAGATTGAATCCCGCGAAATTTTCCCTATCGCCGGATCATCGGTACCTGTTACTCGCGCAGAACGTGAAAAAGTTGTTTCGTTATTCCTACCTGGCGCAATACAAGATCTACGACGTGACTACACGGTTGGTGGATTTTACCGTAAACACGGTTTTCTAATTTTTCTGTTTTTTTTCTTTTTCTTTTTCTTTTCTTCTACGTAATGGAAGATTTATTTATTTATTCATTTTTTTAGTTATTTAATGAATTAGAAAAAAAACCAAAATCGACATCCTAGAAATCTATGGCAATTTTTACTATACAATGACATTAATAATAATAATAACAACGATAACAACAATAATAATAATAATAATAATAATAATAATAATAATAATAATAACAATAATACTGATATAATAATTAGTATTGAATTATTATATAATAATAGTATTGAATTATTATTATTATTATTATTATTATTATTATTATTATTATTATTATAACATAGTAAAAATTACCATAGATTTTGTAAAACATGATAAATCGATTTTTCGCGGAACATTTCAAATTTTTCTTTGCGTTTTTTTTTTATTCCTCTTTTCGCCAGAGAAGTCATCAATTTGACGCCGCATCCCGAGAAAGACGTCCACCCGTACCTACTGCTGGCCCAATGGACCCCGAAAGGACACGGACTGGTGATGGTGCAGGATTACGATATCTACTACAGGACGAGTCCCTTGAGCAACACCGGATACCGAGTGACCAATACGGCCGTGCCCGGGATTCTATCCAACGGATTGCCCGATTGGCTGTACGAAGGTTTGGTTTCGTTTGGATTTGGTGATAATTCTTTCTCGTTCTTCCAGTTTCTCAAAGGGGACCACCGATTTCCTCTAGGATAACATACTAATTTTCCAGTTTCATTTTTTTTTTAAGGAAATATTGACTCTAATTTCCCGGTTCATGGATCGAATATCGACTAATTTTCTGGGTTTTCGAGGAAATGCCCACCAATTTCGCGGTATTTAAATCGAAATACTAATTTTTTTAATATAAAAGACTAATTTTCCAATTTTGAAATGAAGTATCGACTAATTTTCAATTTTGTCGCTAAGGCATCGACTAATTTCCGCTTCCCAAACGAAATATCGACTAATTTTCTGATTTTTAAATGAAACGCTTACTAATTCGCGATATTTGAGTAGATACACCGACTAATTTTCCAACTTTGAAATTAAATGCCGTCTAATTTTCAATTTTGACGTTAAAGCATCGACTAATTTTCCGCTTCTCAAACGAAATATTGACTAATTTTCTGATTTTTTAACGAAACACTTACTAATTCGCGGCATTTAAGTAGACACACCAACTAATTTTCCACCTCTGTAATGAAATACCGACTAATTTTCAATTCTGTTAGTTTTCTAAAATAAATATACTGACTAATTTTCTCAATGAAACACTTACTAATTCGCGACATTTAAATAGGCACACCGACTAATTTTCAAATTATGAAACGAAATACTGACTAATTTTCAATTTTGCCAGTTTTCTAAAAATAAATACTGACTAATTTTCTAATTTTCTCAATGAAACACTTACTAATTCGCGGCATGTAAGTAGACACACCGACTAATTTTCCAACTTTGAAACGAAATACTGACTAATTTTCAATTTTGTCAGTTTTCCAAAATAAATATACTGACTAATTTTCTAATTTTCTTAATGAAACACTTACTAATTCGCGGTATTTCATTGGAGACATTTAAATGGAATAAGATATTTAAATTGAGAGATTCTGGGCGAAATGTATTTTCCAATTTTTCTAGTTCCTGAACCAAGTGTCGCCTAATTTTACGTTTTGGGCTGGGGTTTTCCGAACAATTCCTGGAATTCTCGATAAAGTATAAAAATATATAAAAATATAAAAAAATAATACACAAATATAGTATAAAAATGTACAAATTATATATACTAACTGTCCGACGCGACGTTTGAACGAAGCACCAGCGAATTTGCCGGTACTTGATCCTGAGATTGGCTTTGTGCTCTTGCAGAGGAGATACTTCACAGCGCCGAGGCCATTTGGATGTCGCTGGACGGTCATATGATGCTTTACGCGTCCTTTAACGACTCACTTGTTGAGGAAATGCACATTTCCTGGTACGGCGAAGGGAACAAAGCCCTTTATCCGGATATCCGATCTCTGCGTTACCCCAAGGTTTGCCCTTTCCAGCCTCTTAATTTTATCGATCGATGAGAGAAAAATGAAAAAAAAAAAGATGAATGAGGAAAACTCCAGGGATGGTAAATTTTACCATATTCTTGAATTTTTTGTTTGGCGGGTTCCTCTCAACGTGGTAAAATTTGCCGTACACCCTAATTTTTTATCCGCCACTGAAGTAATTTTCGAATTTCCCCGCAGCCGGGTACCCCGAATCCTTCGGTGAAGCTCTACGTGGCCGATCTCGCCGATCCCAAAACCATCCACACGAAAGTAGTGAAGCCGCCCGCGGTCATCGAGCACGTGTGAGTTTTGCAAAATCTTTGAAAATTTTCGAGAATCTTATTGAACAATTTATTAAGCGTTCCCACAAATCTTACAATTTTTTGGGAATTTTTAACAATATTTACGAATCTTATTGAAAATTTTATTAAGAATTTTATTGAAAATTCTTTAAAATCTTTAGGATATAAAAAAAATTTTTTTTTCAATCTGAAAATTATCGAGAATCTTATTGAAAAATTTATTAATGATTCTTACAAACCTCACAAATATTTAAGAATTTTTAAAAATATTTGAGAATTTTATTCAAATTCTTATTGAATGTCTGATTAGGAATCTCAAAGAATTTTCTTAAGAATTCTCCTGCAGGAATTTTTATGTGCATAAAAAAAATTAATCTAAAAAATTGAAAATAAAAATGTTTTTTTTTTGGCAACAATGGAAAATGTACCTTTTAAAATTTCTACGCCCGATTTTCAATATTTTATATCGGTTTCCAGTGATCATTATTTCACCACAGCTTCTTGGATCTCCCTGACCGAACTATGCATAGTTTGGTTGAATCGGCCACAAAACCTATCGGTCGTTACCATTTGCAAGAGTCCACTGTGGCATTGCCAGGTGAATTCTACAATAATTTATTTTTATTAATAACAATTATATAATAATAATAATAATTATAATTATAATTATAATATTATTATATTAACATTATTTTTATTAGCATTGTTATTATTATTATATTATATTAATATTAACACTATTTCGACCGCGCTAATTATACGTAATGAAAAATCCGAAATAAACCAAAAATATAGAATTTCGATACAAATTGATTTTCTTAATTAATAGCAAATTTTTTGTAGACGCGTAATTGCTCTAATTAATAACCACCTCCCATTTGTGGATTTCCAAAAAAAAAAAAATTAAATTCAACTTCAAAAATAATTCTAAATTAAAATTCTAGAAGGTGTCGTGTTGTGTTGAAATATTGTTAATATTAATATAGGTTATAATTGGTAATTACTAATTAATTGGTACATAGACAATTTAATAATTAATTGATAATTTGAATTAATTTATTATTGTTATTACTATTACTATTATTATTATTATTATTATTATTATTATTATTATTATTATTTGTATTAACATTTAATCAATTCCCCCCTAATATCTTTCCTTTCCAGGAAATCCAACGAATAACGGGGGAGGGTCGTGGCTGGGTGGACACCCCTCCGGAGCCACCCTTGTTCTCGCAGAACGGAAGCAGCTACCTGGCCATCACCCCCGTCAGGGATGGCCCCTCCGGGTATTACAAGCACATCGTCCGGGTGAACGTTTTGCGCAAACAGGTGGTGCCTCTCACCCACGGGCGTTTCGAGGTCGTCAAGATCTTGGCCTGGGACCAAAAGAACAACACCATGTACGAGAATTCGATCCTTCTGACCCTTTTGCCGACCCACCCCCTTCTCGAATTCTCGGACCCATTTTCGTAATCGTGGGGGGGGGGGGAGGTGGTGTCAGCAATTGGGTCAGTCTCGTGATTGTTTGTTGGCCCAATTGCTTGACCCGCCGACCCCCTCGGCTGCTTGCAGCTACTTCATCGGCATTCCACCCTTGAGACCCGGGCAGAGGCACCTGTACCGCGTGAGCTCGCTGCTGCCGCACGTGGGGTCGTCGCTGAACCCGGCGATTTGCATCACCTGCACCACGTCGCTGAACGCCGAGAACCAGTACGCACTGGACGATGCGCGGGCCAATTTGCAATCGGTGGGCACGGCCAATCGCTACGACGGATGGACGGAGAAGAACGACTGGAGCGACCAGTACGAGTCCCAGGTGGACTCGGTGGTGAACAAGAATCGGCAGCACGAGGGCCACGGGGTGTCGAATTCCTCGGATCGAAAGAAATCGGCCAAACCCAAAAACGTCTCCCGTGAGTGCAATTGAATGACACTCCAATTAATGTCTATTAATTGGAGCGACCAATTAATGCCGATTAATTGGAGCGACCAATTAATGCCGATTAATTGGAGCGAACAATTGATGCCGATTAATTGGAGCGACCCATTTATGCCGATTAATTGGAGCTCCCAATTAATGCCGCTTAATTGGAGCGCCCAATCACTGCCGATTAATTGGAGCGCCCAATTAATGCCGATTAATTGGAGCTGCCAATTAATGTCGATTAATTGGAGCGCCCAATTGATGCCGATTAATTGGAGCGTCCAATTAATGTCGATTAATTGGAGCGCCCAGTTAATGCCGATTAATTGGAGCGCCCAGTTAATGCCGATTAATTGGAGCGACCAATTAATGCCGATTAATTGGATCGCCCAATTGATGTCGATTAATTGGAGCGCCCAGTTAATGCCGATTAATTGGAGCGCCCAATTAATGTCGATTAATTGGAGCGACCAATTAATGCCGATTAATTGGATCGCCCAATTGATGCCGATTAATTGGAGCGCCCAGTTAATGCCGATTAATTGGAAAAAATTAAAATTACAATTTTTTTTATTGCTGGTTGCAATTGGTGATTATTAATTGATTGGCGCATAAACACGAATTTAATAATGAATCGATAATTCGAATTATTTTTTTAATTATTAATGGTTCTTTTAATATTAGTAAACGGAACAAACCATAATCAATTAATTTATAATCGATTGCAAGTAAATTATTATTATTAATGACGCATTTTTCATTGATTAATCTTATTCTCATTATTGGAATTGTTATTATTATTAGAAATTATTATTAGAAATTATTATTATCATTATGATTATTATCATTATGATTATTATTATTATTATTATTATTATTATTATTATTATTATTATTATTATTTCTAGGAGTCGTTGAGACTTGCCTCTACCATAGCGCGATATTTCCAACAATGGGCCTGGACTACTTCGTCCTGGAGTGCTTGGGGCCCGGAGTGCCGACCGTGGCACTCTTCAAAACGGAATTGCCCGTCCCGAAATTCATAGCCCTGCTTCAAAACAACACCCTGCTCCGGGTAAGGAGCGGTTTTAAATTAATCTTCCCCCTTGATCCTCTACAATCAATGGGCGGGGGGAGGGGGGGGGGCGCAAAGTTCAATCCCTTTGTTTATTGTTTCTCCTTCTTTCAGGAGAGAATCAGCAAAATCGCCCTTCCGCAAATCAAAACGTTCCCGGTACAAATCAGCGGCGGTTACAATGCACAAGTGCGACTGCATTTGCCACCGGGGTTGCGCGAGGATGAGATCACGCGGTACCCCATGGTGGTTCAAGTGTAGGTACAATTTTCATTTGCACAATTAACCCAATTTGCCCGATAGTTTTCGCGTGGCACCAACGTGGTGCCACCGGGGCGCTTTTCCGATAGTTTTTGCATGGCACCAACGCGGTGCCACCGGCGCTTGCCCGTTAATTTTCGCATGGCACCAACGTGGTGCCACCGGACGGCGCGTGGTGTTGATAATCGGAACGATAATTATTGTGATATTGGCATCCACAATTAACGCCTCGATTTTTTTCGTACGGTCCAGGTATGGGGCACCGGGATCCCAGCTGGTGACCGAGATGTTCAAGATCGACTGGAACACCTACCTGGCGAGCCGCAAGAACGTGATAGTCGCTCAAATCGACGGCCGGGGTACCGGTGGGCAAGGGTACCAGTTGCTGCACGAGGTCTACTATCGGCTCGGCTCCGTCGAAGTTGCCGATCAACTGGAAGTCACAGAGTAATGCATCCCCAGATTGATAGATCCACTATTCTCCACTGTTACTGCTATTACCACTTTTCCCACAATTATTATTATTATTATTGTAGGTAACCACAATATTATTTATTAATATTACAATATTATTAATTTTTATAGTATTAATATTAATAGTTATTAGAAAATTAATAATTAACTTATTATAATATTGTGGGTAGCACAATATTAATTATTAATATTACAATATTATTAATTATTATAATATTAATACAACAATATTAATAATTACTATAATATTAATATTAATAATTATTAAAAAATTAATAATTAATTTATTATAATATTGTGGGTACTACTATTACCATTATTCCTACTATTACTTGGGAGTAATTGTAATAATAATGGCTAAATAGCAATAATAGTAATTAAATAGTGGGTTACTATTATTACTATTATTACCACTATCGTTACTATCACCGATGTTACCACTATTACTATTATTGCTCCCCCTACTGTTTACCACCATTGTTACAGAATTGGTAATTAAATAATAGCCAATTATATTTCTTCTATTTTTTTGGGATTGTCAGGTACCTGCGCGATTCCTTGCACTTTGTGGACAAGAGACGCGTTGCAGTTTGGGGCTGGAGCTACGGTGGATTCGTGGCTGCTCTTGCCCTGGCCTTTCCAGAGCAGGACGTATTCCAATGTGGAGTCAGTGTCGCTCCTGTGGTGTCTTGGAAACTTTATGGTAAATTCTAAAATCTTTCTGGTAAATTCTAATATTATCCCGGTGGCACCAACGTGGTGCCGCCGGCGCTTGCCCGGTAGTTTTCGCATGGCACCAACGTGGTGCCACCGGCGCTTGCCCGGTAGTTTTTGCATATTGAAATTCTATATTTTTGCTTTTGGATTTTTCATTACCTAAATACAATTAACCAATAGAAATAGCGTTAATATTTATCCTAATAATTTTTACATCATTATAATTGGAATCCTAATCGGCGAAAACACCTGGACCTGTGATCCTCTAGATTCTGCATACGCCGAGAGGTACATGGGGTTCCCGAACATCTCCTCCAACTACAAGGGCTACGTGGAATCGGACGTTTACAACAAAGTCGAGTTCTTGAGGGACAAGATGTTTTATCTGGTGCACGGAACGGCCGATGACAACGTGCAGTTCCAGCAATCCATGGCGCTGGCTCGTCATTTTGCCAAAAAAGGGATCCTCTTCCGGCAACAGGTACTTTTTCGAGACGATCTCGGGTGATTTTCATTTTGTTTTCCAAATTTTTCAATTTTTTTTTATTCCTCTATGGTTTCATCCTTGATTTTTTTTATGTTTTTTTTTTCAATTCTCAGATTTTTCATAAAACAGTTTTGCTGTATTGGGGTCCATCAGAGATACCCGAGTGGTTTTGGGGATTTTTCTTGGAATTTATTTTTCGAATAATTTTTGAATTTTTTTTAATTCTCCTGGAACTTTTTGGAATTTTTTCGAAATTTTCCGTGAATTCTCTAGGAATACATTTGAAATTCTCCTGGAATTCTCTTGAAATTTTTGGAATTTTTTGGAACTAATTGGGACTCTCTTGAAATTTTCTTGAATTTTTTTTTTGGTATTTGCTCGGAAGTCTTTTGGATTTTTTTGGAATCCTTTTGGATTCTCTCCGGCTTCTTTTGGAATTCTTGTAAAATTCTCTTGTCATTCCCTTGGAATTTTCATGCAACTTTTTGGATTATTGTTAGAATTTTCTTAGAAGATTGTTGAAATTTCGTTGGAATTTTTTTTAGAACTTTTTGGAACTCGTGGATCTCTTTGGAACTCTTTGGAACTTACTTGGAATTTACTTGGAATTTTTTTGAAATTGTCTTGCAATTTTTTTAAATTTCCTTGGAATATTCTTGCAATTCCCTCACAACCGCCGGTCCCTTGTAATTTTTCCAAAATTCAAATTCGGTGTTAATACAATTCAGGAGTAATTTTAAAACACCGTCTAAAAAATATTTTTTTTTTCGTTTTTCTTTTCAGAAAAAATCCACAAAAAATGATTTTCTATTTCGAATTTCCCACGATAATAAAAGAAAAAAATCCTTCGAATTTCAGGTGTACCCGGACGTGAGTCACAGCTTATCAGGTGTCAAGGGTCACCTGTACATGTCGATAGCGCAATTTCTGGACGATTGCTTCCAAAAGCAAATCCCGGTGGACGCGAAGGCCGGTTTGGGCAGTGGCGGTGGAACGAGTGTTTAAGTCCTTTTACCTTTCACACAAAGACACACATATTTCCATGCAATAATAATAATAATAACAACTCTAATGATAACTCTAATAATAATAATAATAATAATAATAATACTAATAATAATACTAACAATAATAATAATAATAATAAAAATAATAACGATGGTGATGATGATAATGATGATAATAAAGAGGGAAACAAAGGAAGGAAACGATAAAAGGGATGAAATCCATTGAAAGGAACTCTGCTCGTATTAATTATTGTACGATCTAAAAGAAACAAAAAACAAACAAACAAACAAACCAACCAACCAACAAACAAACAAACGTCTCCAAATTGTGTTCTGTTTAATAGACAAAAAGTGTTTACAGAAAACAATTGTTACAAATGGTTGTCTTGTTAATTAAGTCACTCGATCGGTTTGGTTTCAACCCTTACATGTTTTTGTTCTTTCCACGTTTGTTTATAAATTTATGGACGAAAGTTAAGACGAAACTGTTGCGGCAAATTTTCAGGAATTGTCAACACCACGCCGTCCCGGTGGCATTTCCACGTTGGTGCCATGCGAAAAGTATCGGGCAAACGCCGGTGACACCACCGTGGTGTCGTACGTAAAGATCCGTGCCATTGGGATTTAATTATACGCGATTTAATGTGTAATTTAATTTCATTTTTTTGCCTGAATTTCGAGGTACTGCATTATTTGGACGTTATTAGTTATTTTATAGGAAATAATTAATAATTTCGAAATAATAACGCAAAAGCAATTGAACAATAATTGATTTTTAAAAAAACGTACGACACCAACGTGGTGCCACCGGCGCTTGCCTGATAGTTTCCGCATGGCACCAATGTGGTGCCACCGGAGCTCGCTCGATAGTTTCCGCATGGCACCAACCTGGTGCCACTGGCGCTTGCCCGATAGTTTCCGCATGGCACCAACGTGGTGCCACCGGAGCTCGCTAGATAATTTTCGCATGGCACCAACGTGGTGCCACCGGACGGCATAGTGTTAATTTAAATAAAAGATGTTATCGGATTGTTTTTGATAAAAAAAAATGTTTTGAAATGTAAAAACAAATGATATAACTCAATATTTGTTGTTACGAGGTAAATATTTTGTTTAACCATCAATTGTTAAATGGAATTGTGTAATTATTTGAAACAAAAAAATTTTAAACACTTTCGAAATTATTTGAATTGATTGAATTCCTAAAAAAAAAAACCAACGTACCGAATGTGTGGTTTTTAATGAAACGTAATTGATTTTTAATGAAAAATAATAAACTTTGGTATAAATTTTGTATGATTTTTTTTTTTCGAAAATAATCTCAGAATAATATAATTTAAATGCATTTAAATACGAAATATATGAAATAACTTCGTTTTTGTTTTTCACATTATTTGCTCGGACCACTTTCAAAATTATCGGCACAATTATTCCGTCTTTCGTCGAATGGAAACTGCATATTACATTTTTGCATCAAAAAAAGTGCATTCCATTTGTTACAACATTATTTTGATTTATTCAAAGAATTTGGAACCTGGATAATCAGTTTCTTAACTTTTGTCCGTAAATGTATTATTTTAAATTGTTGCATAATGTCTCTTGTATTTTTTATTAACATTACTTATTTGCTGGAAAAATATATTGTTTTTTAATATTCTAGTTTCAAATATTCAATAATAATTGCCAAATTATTGTAATTCCAGCAAATCTTTTGCCGAATTTCTTATCCAATAAATTCTAACCATCTATTGTTAATTAAATAAATAATTTCTCCCCGAAAAAATTATTTATTTAATTTCTTCGGGTAATTAATTTTAATTATACATAATTATATATAATTACATATAAATAAATAAATTCTCCCCGAAGAAATTATTTATTTAATTACAGGAATTTCAAATTTATTGGAAAATACTAACGAAATTATGCAACAATAAATTTTTCCTTGTTTCTTTCCATCTCTTTTTTATTTTTTCGTTTATTTTATAGATACATAATTATAAACTTTGTCCCGAAATACCATAAGGGCTTATCTCTCCTGCCGGAGGGGTGTGATCTCCTCAAGGGGTAGTATCGGAACAAAGGATCCACCCTTCGATCGTCCTCCAACTCGCTACGATTTCAATGGCACAGAAAAAGGTATCGTACGTTTGTCACCGGTACCGATATACGACAATTATTATTATTATTATTTTTTTTTGTCAACAGGGGTGGAAGTATTTACAGTCGGATTAATTATGTCGTTGGGGTGGTTTCGTACTTTTACGGCAGTAGTAGGGGTGGTTTTTCATACGAAAGCAATATTGCTACTTTCATATAATTTTTTTTTCTTTTTAGGAAACTACCCCTAAAAATTGGTTCGACAAAATTTTATATCGCACACATCTTAAATTTGATTTCCTAATTTTCCGAAATTTTATAAAAGGGAAGTTTGTATTATTATAAAATTTTATCATTAACGATTTTTGAATTTGAATTTGGCAAAATTGAGAGTTTAATTAAAACCATCCCTCCTACTTTGGTATAAAGGGTAGTTTTTTTAGTTCTGCTTTGAATTTCGAAATTCCCCATTTTCGACCCTGAAAATAGGGGTAGTTTTGGTAAATGAGAAATCGCCGTTATTTGATCCCCTGAAATTTTCATAATTTTGTACTCTTTTTTTTTCTTTTTAAGGAAACTACCCCTAAAAATTCTAGGAAATTCCCCAAATCATGTAAAAGCCGAGTTTACGTTATTATAAAAGTTTATCAATGAATTTCAGATTTTAATTCAGTACAATTGAAAATTTAACTAAACTACCCCTATTTAACTAGAACTGTCCCTTTCACTTTGACAAGAGGGGTAATTTTGTAGTTTCATTTTTGATTTTCAAATTCTCCAATTTTCAACCCCCAAAAAATAGGCATTCCCTAGAACGATACTGAACGGGGATGCTTCTATTTTCGTAAAACATTAATAGGGGTGCTTTCGTCTGATATATGATAGGGGTAGTTCTGGCACTGAGAATGTCTAATTCTTTCTTTATCTTCCTTTTCTTTTTTTAAATGAATTGACAATAATTTTTTTTTCCATATGAAACGCTTTTTAGGGGTGGTTTTTTAGAACCACCCCCTTAAAAACCACCCCTAAGGGAATTTCTCGAATTTCGCTGATTTTCACATACCAAATTTAAAAAAAAAAGGTTTGCAATACCAGTAGGCCATTACTCCCTAGCCTTTGGGTGACACCCCCACCCCTGGGAAACCTTCCTATTATCGCTTTCCATGAATTTCCCACGCGATCGTTATCGGTTATAAATCCGACAGACTTTTCGTGAACTTAGTCTTGTTCGAGCACCGGCCCAGGTGCAGTAGCACGTGGTTCTTGAGGTTCGTCGGTTTGCTGAAACCGCGGCTGCAGACGTGGCACCGGAAGGGCCAAAGTCCATTATGTACATACATGTGGCTCTTGAGGTCCCCGGGGGTTGGAAAGGACTTCGAACACTGCGAACACTTGTGGGGTTTTTCCTGAAAAAAAAGGAGAAAAAAGAATTTGGTGAGAATATTTATTTGTTTATTTATTTAATTTATTTGAACTGAGCATTTTGAATTTTATTTGAATTATGCACCAGCTGAATATAATTATAATTATATAATTTATAATTTCTGCTATAAATTTTGTTTTTTTTATTAGGTAAGTGCATAATTAATGACGATTACTTTGCACGATTGCCTTGAAAATGATCGTCATTAATTATGCACCAGCTGAATATAGTTTTAATTATATAATTCATAAAATTATAAAATTGAAACGGGGGATTCAGGGAAATTAGAGCTTTTGGGAAAGTGAAAAATATAATAGAAAAATAAATAAATAAATAAATATACCTTTGCCTTTCTTATCAGATTTGAAAATTTCTTTTTTTTTCCCCTGTACTTTTTGTTTCTTTCGGTAGAAAAAATATTCTTATCCGTTTAAATTAATATATTTTATCATTAAAATATTTTCCCTACCCGAAGCAACAAAAAGTATTTTCCATTCTCCCGAAGGTTTTTCTACCTGAGTAAATTCCTTATTTATCATTATTTATCCTTCCAATCCTTTTGAGGAATTTCCAATTTCTTGTTTCTGGAAAAATCCCTAGCTTTCCATATTTTCCCCATTCATAAAAAAATAATTTGTTTTTATTATCATTCTTTTTTTTTTATGATTTTTTTCTTTCTTTCAGCCGGAATATCTTGGTTAAATACACCGATAAGCTAGTAGCTGTTAGACATAAACAGACGCACATGCAGGTGATATTGAGTTTACGAAAAAAAAAAAAATAAGAAAAAAAAAGTGCCACCGGTGGGTTGCAGCTTGGTTACAAAAGTCGACTTTTAGCCGCAGGTGCAAATCTTCCCTATCCTACGCAAACGAAGGTAAGATTTGCTTTGCTTTGGTTTACTTTACTTTACTTTACATTATTTATATTTTATTTTATTTCATTTTGAAATACACACACACACACACACACGCACACGCACACACATACACAGAAATAAATATATATATTTCACATAGATAGGATGTAGGTTTGAACACATACACACACACGAGCAGATACAAACAAATATATATGGAATACACAAAATATATAGGTTTGAGCAGATGCACACACGTATGTAGTACATGTGTACGTACACCCTTGTACCTAGTTTATATGTTAGCGCGTGTAAATGCAGGTATTTTCTGTATCGCACATTTGCACAAACACACACACACACATTCAAATATACACGTATTCATATATGCACACGTATGAATGGGTAGCTGCACGTTGCATCTGCAGGTACTACATACAACTCCTCGTATGCATGCGAGTTGTCTAACAAGCTGGGATGTATACCTACTCGCAACACGCGATCTTATACACACCGCACCGGTTTTCGAATAATACTAATAGTAGCAGGATTTATCCAATACTGCTACTGCAAGTGTAGAGGTGTGTCTATGTGTATGTTTGTATGCATGTGTGTATGTGTAATTGGTTGCATTTGGAAATACACACCGTCATATATATTTGTATAAATAATAATAATAATAATAATAATAATAATAATAATAATGATAGTAATAATAGTAATAATAATAATAGTAATAGTAATAATAGTAATAATAGTAATAATAGTAAGAGTACTAATAATAATTGCAATCATAGTAATATATATTATATTATATCCATTAATAATGTGTAAATTATTGTTGTTGTAACAATTAATACACTAATATATTGTATACACACACAATATATTATACACACACACATATATATAAAAGTTATATTATATTGTACATATAAATATACAAATATTAATTTTTTAAAAATTGCAAGAAAATTTTAGATTAAAATAAATATTATATTAAAAAAATTATACTAATTTAAAAAATCTATATGTGTATATATATATAGGTGTGTGTGCGCGTGTGTGTGTGTAAAATTTATTATTGGGTTGGTGCATAATTAACGACGATTATTTTGGTGACCGACGATACAAAGTAATCGTCGTTAATTGTGCATCAACCCGATATTTTCCACCTTTCTATTTTTGTATTATAATTGACGTCAATCTACATGGGAAATTTATTTTAATTCTTTTTATTATACAACATTTATATGTAAGTTTTGGCAATTTTCTATCCCTGGCAAAAAATAAAAAAGGGCGAATTGATATTTTCTCGAAATTTCTTTTTCAATTTTGTTAAAAGAAAAGGATCGATACTTAATAATAATAAAAATAAAGACAATCGTAATAATAACACTAATAATAATTGTTATTATTATTGCCATTACCATCATTATTATAAATAATATTCTTATAATCGTATTTATAATAATAATTACAATAAAGATAATTAATTATCATTATTACAGTTATAATAACAATAACAACAATAATAATAATAATAATAATAATAATAATAATAATAATAATAATAATAATAATAATAATAACAGTAATAATAATAATGATAATAATAATAATAATAATAATAATTCCAATTAAAATAATATATATCCATCGATAATGTACAAATTGATATTGTTGCAACAATTATTGCGATGACACATGGTCGATGAAAAACTAAATTTGCAAATTTTCCAAAAAACATGATGGTAAATTCTACCAAGTTGCATCCCAACTACGTGGATTTTTTCGAACGAGAAGCAGCAATTTTCTCATTTGATTTGGCGAATCATCGTTGTGGGCATATATGAGTGAAACTCGATTGGGCAAAAATGCACGCGAGGTATATGTATATACATATACATTGGTACGGGTTGGGTTGCACTCGGGTTGGGTCTCTCGGTGCACACGTAGTACGCGGCAAAAATAAGGCGCGTACGGATATAAAAGTGCATGTGCAGCAGCGGCGATGGTTAAGATGGTAAGACAGAGTAGCCCGAGGGTACATGCGTTCTCTGCCTCTCTAATTGGATTGCATTCCATGCAGTAGCGAGTAATGGGCCAATTACAGTAGCTGATGGCAGAGAGCAACCTATATGGCTCCTCGAGATATCGTTACCTCGAAGGATTAGAGAGAAACTCGTACGATTTCCGTTCCGATAGATAAAAACATTGCAATAATCCTTTTCTCATCCTTTTTCACCCGTAGGTAGCCGCTGCACTGCATTGCACGCACCCGTGGCTCGCATTTTCCGGTGCAGCAGGCTAGAAGTGCCCGTATCGGACCGGGCAGGAAAAAGGATGGATGGTACAGCGGATGCTGGATACGCTGAAATTTCATCGGACGGTGAGTTTCGATTTTTTTTCTTTTTTTTTTGTAAAATATATGTTTGTTACGTTTAGGATTTTTGGTATAGTGAAATTTACCATGCCAGAGAATGAATATAATATTACAAAAATAAATGTTTTGTAATATAGAAATGGTAGAATTTGATATTTTTTTGGGAATTTTCGTAAAATAATTTCATGGGAAGTCGAGTTTCAATTTTTCAAAATTTAAACTCGAACATTCACCTAAACTTGTCCTGAACATTAAAAAGACACGAAATGGTGAAACAAATGTTGCATAAACATTACGTCGATAAGAAAAAAATTGACGAAAGGTGGATTAGTTCGAAATTTATTTCGATGAAAGTTCATTTGTTGCGTGAAGGAAAATTTCCATGTTGGCAAATAAGTGAATGTTTTTTCAAACATTTTTTCGCGGGGGAGTGATTTTTTTTTGTACGTGACCGATGGCACTTGTTGGAATAACAAAAGGGAAAGAGTTCACGGTGCAAATCTCAAAATTATAGGGTTTCCTATTTTTTAAAAAATATTTCATAAAAATTTGTAAAATTTTATTTCCAAATTTTTGGGCAACTTTTTGGGCAACTGTTTTGGGCAACTTTTTGGGCATCTTTTTGGGCATCTTTTTGGGCAACTTTTGGAACCTCAAAAAAAAACAAATAAAATAATAATAATAAATAAAAATAAAAATAATAATAATAAAATAAAATTAAAATTAAAATAATAATAATAATAAATAAAAATAAATAAAAATTAAAATAAAAAAAATATATTAGCTAACTTACTTTCACGTGAGTCATTCGGTGATAGTAGAGATTGGAAGAGGCCGTGAACTTTTTCCCACACACCAGACACTGGTGTGGCTTTTCCCCACTGTGTATTCGCTTATGGGTGTTCAGGGAGCTGGATGTCGAAAAGCCTTTGTTGCAAACCATACAAACGTGTGGTTTCTCCCCTGAAAAGGACAGTCATTTTTTTTTCTTTTTTTTTTTTCATTTTTATTCTTGCGATTATTTTAATTATTTTAATTGCGTTGTTAGTTTAAAAAAAAATAGCACACATAATATTCTAAAATTCCAGAATGTCAAAAATTATTTAGTCGAAACATGCAAATTAGAAAAGCAACGAAATACAATAAAATAAATTGCATAAATTGTAGAGGAATTTCCCAATTTGCGAAATTTTGGCATTCAGCGTTCGAATTTATCATTCAAGCGGTAAATTTCGTCCATTCGAAGAAGGATGGAATTTATTAGTTGAATATCGTTAAAAAAAAGAAATTTATTATATAGATTTACAATTTTACCGAGTGTATAAAAAAAATGTTTTGCTTTGGAATGTTATAATTAATCAAATAATTATTTATTCTCTAAAATTGATTGAATTTCAATCGATTGAGGATAATTATTGTTATTATTATTATTACTTTTATTATTATTATTATTATTATTATTATTATTATCGTTATTATTGTTATTATTATTATTATTATAACCATCACCAATGTAATCGAAAAAAAAGCAGTATGTAAAAAAATGTAGCGAAAAATGCGAAAATGGAAAAAAAAATCGAAAAAAAAAAGCGAAAACTGGAAAATGCACCAGTATGCGTCCGCATGTGTCGCTTCAAGAGCGAGGGCCTGTCGAAGGACTTGCCGCAAACCTCGCAAGGCAAGAGCAGCCGTTCGCCCCGTTTTACGCCCGTGAGGATGCTGCAGTCCATCAGATGATCGCCCACCAGAGACGACAGGGTGGAAGAGGACGACTCCTCGGAGGTCTCGGACTCGTCGTACTCGTCGATCGCCTCGCAGCAGGAGCCGCGCATCATCGAGGACGAGTGGTGGTGGCGGCGATGGTGATGGTGGTGATGGTGGTGGTGCGAGGACAGGAGAGTCATCGACAAATCCAACGGCGACTCTGTAAGTGTTATTCTTTTATTTATTTATTTATTTATTTTTTTTAATTTATTTACGTTTCCCTTTATTGTTGCAAAAAAACGAGAAAATTTTGCTCGATTGGAAAAAAAAAGGAAAATTGTGGATTTTTGTTTTCTTTTGCTCTCGAGGAAAATTATAAATTTCTTTTTGATATTCGTTGGAAATTTTGTGGTAATGGTAAATTGGGAAAATGGGGAAATTTGCTTGTTTACCCTCTTTTTTTTTGCTTTTAATAGGCAAATTTAGATAATTTATGGAATTTATGGAAATTAGCTATTAACACGATGCCGTCCGCGGGCACCACGTTGGTGCCATGCGAAAACTATCGGGCAAGCGCCGGTGGCCCCACGTTGGTGTCGTACAAATAAAGATTCATATACTGGCGTCAAACGAAAGAATTCCAATCAGACGTGCGGACGGCGAAATTTATAAAAATAATGAAATTAGACAATATAAAATATAATAGGTAATAATAATAATAATAATAATAATAATAATAATAATAATAATAATAATAATAATTGATAACTAATCAATAATAATGAATATTATAATTAAAAATAATAAAATAATAAATATTTTATGTTTTTGATATTGCATTTGGTAATAAACATATTAATAAATTGACGATTTTTTTTTAATCGTTAATTTATTTATAATATATATATTACTGAATGCACAATATCAAAAACATAACATTTTTATTGTTGTTTTTACCGTCCAAAAGGGGACGGTAAAAAAAATCAATTTAAATTTGTTGAATCTTCGAAAAAATAACAAACTTTTTAAATAATATTTATTATCATTGTTTCATTATAAATGTAATATAATCACAAATATAAATACAATTTTTTACTAATATTATATTATAAATAATATTAGAAATATTAAAATTACTTCGATATTTTTCATTGTATTATTGTTATTTCAATAATAAGTTATTATGAATTTGCTATTCAGAGTGGAAAAGATAATGGAAGATGAATACAAAATATTTCGTATATATTTTTTGCGATATATTTATTGTTAATAAAGTGCATTTTATCCGCAGAAAAATAAGGGAAGACAGAATCAGAGCGGACAGTAGCGAACTCGACTGCTAGCGTGTACTTGGACGGGGCGAAGAAGAGGGAAGGAGTGCAACAGTAGCAGGAGCAGCAGGAGCGGCAGCAGTGGCGGTGGCGGTAGCAGCAGTAGCATCAGAAATAAAGGACAAAGTCGTCTCCTTCCTTTCTCCCGTTCCGTCCGATTGTTTGGAAATGCCATTGAAGTCGGGGATATCGCGAAACTAACTAAATAAAGCCGGCAGAAGGATGAGAGGAGGATAAAAGGGTAGACTGCGATCGTCTACAAATCTGAAATGTAAATGCGCGGCAAGAATTTCTGTCGGTTTGGATCAAAAGTAAGTACTTGTTGTGAAAAGAGAAGAAAAAAAAAACAGAGGAAGACAGGAGAAAGGAAGAGCGTAAGAGTGTAAGGGGGTAAGAGGGTAAAAATGTAAGAGTGTAAGAGCGAAGAGCGAAGAGCGAATAGCGTAGGAGCGAAGAGTGTAAGAGCAAGGAGCGAAGGTGCGAAAAGCGCAGGAGCGAAGAGCGTAGGAGCGTAGGAACACAGATTCTAATTGTTTGTTGCTCCTAAAACTATCTTGAAGTTAATAAACAACAGTTTAAATAAAACCAATATGTTTATTATCCTTGATTAACTGTTAAAAATTAACCCATTGCTCCTAAATCCCCATTGCTCCTAACTGTAATTTTCCGTTTAAAAAAATGACAATTTTTAAACCCCATTGCGCCTAAAATCGACCCGCCAAAAATCCCCATTGCTCCTAAATGCAATTTTCACTTAAAAACGACAATTTTTAAATCCCGTTGCTCCTAAAAAAGCGACCGTCAAAGTTAGGAGCAATGGGTATTTTGCGGGTCGATTTTAGGCGCAATGGGGTTTCAAAAATTTTAATTTTTACTGAAAATTGCAGTTAGGAGCAATGGGGATTTAGGAGCCATGGGTAATTTTTCCGTCGTTGTTTTTTTTTTGTGAAAATTGCAGTTAGGTGCAATCGGTAAGTTTTTCTAGCAGCTTTTAGGAGCAATGGGATTAATTGTTTCTGAAAATCCCCATTGCTCGTTGCTAGGTTTTTCCCTTTCTCCTTTCAGAAACAATTCTAGGAGCAAAGAAATCTCCTTATTTTCTCACATTATCTACGCTTTTCTCCTATTTCTCCTTCGAGAAGCAATGGGAATTTTATTCCATTTGCGACTCCTTCCCTCCCATGTTCTTCCCTTCACTCTGAGCAATGGGAGAACCTTCAGAGGCAACGTTAGGAGCAAGTAAATTTCCTCATTTTATTTCACCCATTTCTGCTCCTTCTCCTCTTTATTCTCCAGTTCCTCGTTCAAGGAGCAAAATAAAAATGCCCATTGCTTCTCAACGTTGCGCCTTCGAGCTGCAGCAATTCTTGCGAAATTTCCTCATGCTCCCAATTATTTTGAAGGAGCAAAATTAAAGAGGCTCATTGTGCCTCGAAGGAGCAAGGGCAGAACAAACGGAGAAAGGAGTAAATGTTAATTTAAGTTAATTAATTAATGTGAATCGAAGGAATTGATTTCAAAAGTAAACTCGAGTTTCGAAAAACGATTTTTCAAAATCATAAAGTCAAACTCGAAAAATCATTTAGGAGGAATGGGGAATTTTTCGACAGCTACTTTTGGCCCCAATGGGTTTTAGAAAATATGAATGGCAGCTGGAAAAATTAATTGAGATCAATGGGAATTTTTAAAGGGCTACTTTTGGGCCCCACTGGGATTTACAAAATATAAATTTACACAATAGAAGATTATTTTTCTATTATATAATAATAAAGGGAGAAAGAGGGAAAAGAGGAGAACAAAAAATAGAGAATCGAGGAAACAAAAGAAAATGAGGGAAAAAATGAAAATGGGAAAGAATGAATCAAGTGGAAAAAAAAGAAGGGGCAAGAGAAGAAGTCAAAGGAGAGAAGAAGAGATGAGATGAGCAAAGAAAAGAGGATTTAAGTGAAAGGGTGGAGGAGAAGGAGGTAGAGGAGGAGGAGGAGGAGAGGAAGAATCCTTCTGATTCAAATGTAATGTGCTTTTGTATATATTTCAACGTTAGGAATAAAAAAAACGGATATAAATAAAAATTACAAAAAAGGGCAGATTGTATATATAAAAGACAGCACAATGGGCGGTGGTACCTATAAGCCTAGATCGTCGGAATCCTTTTTAACGATTTTCTCTCTTATTTCAATGAATTTTATACCGACTTTTCAAAAGTAGATGCAGAAGGCCAAAGAAGGAGAGGCCCAACGGAGGAGCAATTAGAGTGAGTGAGTGAGTGAGTGAGATGATGGAGAAATAGAGATTTAATTTTTAAAAAAAAAGATAATTCCAGTCTCAAAAAATGGTTTTCAAAACAATAAATTGAAACTCGAAAAATCATTCAGGATGAACAGGAATTTATCTGTGGGTGCTTTAAGGCGCAATGGGATTTTTAAATATAAAAAACTGAAGCTTGAAAGATCATTTTAGAAGGAATTGGAATTTTTAGAAAGCTACTTTTTGGGGCAATGGGATTTTCGAAATATAAATTGACGCTCGAAAAATTATTTAAGAGTCATGGGAATTTCTAAAAGGCTGCTTTTGGACGCAATGGGATTTTCAAAATATAAATTGACGCTCGAAAAATTATTTAAGAGTCATGGGAATTTCTAAAAGGCTGCTTTTGGACGCAATGGGATTTTCAAAATATAAATTGACGCTCGAAAAATTATTTAAGAGTCATGGGAATTTCCAAAAAGGCTGCTTTTGGACGCAATGGGATTTTCAAAATATAAATTGACGCTCGAAAAATTATTTGAGAGTCATGGGAATTTTTAAAGGGCTATTTTTGAAGGCAACGGTGTTTTCAAAACATAAATTGAAGTTTGAAAAATCATTTAGAAGGGGAATTGAAGACGAAAAGATTAACTTACTAATTAACTAACTAATTAAACTAAACCAACCTTCCAGAATGGAGTCTATCGTACATCGATAAATAGCCAGTCGGGTATGGACGTCATCGTGGGAGATCAGCACCAAATCCTGATCGTTCGTCGGCAGGAACCAGGCTACTAATTCCGTGTCCGGTTGGATGTCTTTGATGACTTCGAAAATTGGTTCGCCTGGAAAATGACAACCCGCGTTACTTACTCTCCGCCCTTCTCACAACTTCTCGCCTCAACCGTCATTTTTTCTTTTTTATAAACAAAATAATAATAAACCCGACGGAATCGAATAAACAAAAATAATAGTTTCCAATTCCAAATACTTTTTTCAAACGCCTTTTATTTATTATTATTGTATATAAATAAAATGAAATTACTCCGGTTATATTTATTTACTGTTCAATTTTTATACATATAAATTATATAATTGTTATTTACGTAACGACACGTAATTTGAAAAATGGGGAAAATTTCATTGTATCCAATTATTGTTATAATTGAATAAATAAATAAATAAATAAATATGTAAATAAATGAATACACTCATTTACACACAAGCACACCTACCTTTGGATTTAGTTCCTATGAGGTTCACCTGTTCCCCATAAGACTGGACGATTCGTAAAAATCGGATCCAATTGCACTGGCGTTTGTTTAAATTATAACTGGAAAAGGAGACCTCGTCGTAACAGCCATATTCCCGTCGAATCTGTGGAGTAAACAAATATCGGGGACTCTTATCATTGTCTTTTTTTCTTTTTTTTCTCAATTCTTTTTTTTTTGAAAAGAAAAAAAAATAAAGGAATTTTTTTTCAAATTTTACCATTTCTTTATTTAATCATTCCCTAACTATTAATCTCACTATTGATGTTAAGATTGAAATTATTCTTTTCGCTATTGCTATTATTATTATTATTATTATTATTATTAGTATTAGTATTACTACTACTACTACTACTACTACTACTACTAAAATTTTTATTATGATTATAGTTACTACTATTGCAGCTGCTGCTGCTGGTGCTGTTACTATTATTGTTATTATTATTATTATTATTATTATTATTATTATTATTATTATTACTAATGCTCTTACTTAACTTCGAATTTCCAATTTTCCAGGTAGAAAAGTTTGACAATTTATGATTTCAGAATGAAAAATGATAGAAATTACCGCAATGGTTTATTTTAAAGCTTAGAGTTTTTACCTGCGATCCTTCGAATCTCAAATTACTAAAAAAAAAAATTCTTTTGAATTGCGAATTTTTTGTTGAAAAAAAAAATGTATTACAAATTTCCTAAAATTTCCAATTCTCAAGCTTGATAATTTCTAATTCTAAAATGAATAATTATAACGACTCCCTCGATGACTGATTTTCAAACCCTTTCCGCACCCTAAATCATTATTTATGTTAATTATAGTTATAGTTATAATAATAATAATAATTATTATTACCATCATCAATCCTATTTATATTATTTATACTATTACTTCTATTACTGCCATTATTATTATTATCATCATTAATAATTTATTATGCCATTTTTCATTTATTTCCATACTATTTCTATGTTTGTTTATAAGTGATATTAAATAATTCTTCTTTTTCATATCAAGCTTTTCTGTGTCTCAATATTATATTTAACATTTTCAAATTGCTATTATTATTATTATTATTATTATTATTATTATTATTATTATTATTACTATTATTATATAGTTATTATTTTTACTACTACTACTAATACTATTACTAGTATCAGCAGTAGTTAGTAGTAGTAGTAGTAGTAGCAGTAGTAGTATTATAACTATATTCAAAAATAATGAATATATTAATATTATGAATAATTATAATTAATATTGTTATTATTAAAACATCCCGACACCCATTAATCAACACTTTGCCGCGTCCGCGCGTCTGATCGGGATTCCTTATAAATCTTTATGTACGACACCAACGTGGGTGCCAGCGGCGCTTGCCCGATAATTTTCGCGGTGGCACCAGCGTGGTGCCACCGGGACGGCATTAGTGTTAACGTCCCACCGCACACGGTACGGCGTATGAAATGCATAATAATTCGTCAACTCACGTCGTTGTCGTCGAGGAGGGAATAGAGGTCGATCTTGTCGAACCTGATGGATCCCTGAAAGGGGTAGATCAGCGTGCCGGAGGGTATGAAGCCATTGGACCAGACGGAGATGCGTAAATCGGCGATGAGCGTGGTCTCGGTGTCGGGCCTCGTCGTCAGGACGTTGGCCGCCGGTACGTTACGGGGCCGGTCGCCGGCCAGAACCAGGGAAAATTCTTTCGGGATCAGGACACAAGTTTCCATGAGTGCTACCGAGCACCTGACGGCCGCATCAACGCACTGCGATCGGCAACGGCAACGGCAGTAACGGCGACAACGACAAGAACAACAATAACAATAACAACAATAACAATAATAACAACAACAACAACAAGAGCCGAGCGAGCAAGTCTCCTCGGGTCTGCAAGTATCATGCAAGGTGCAAAGCCCTTGCTCGACTGGATACGATGAGATTAACCAACTGATCTTGACCTTGCGACGGGTTACCGGCATTTGCTACCGAATGGGAAGGTTGGCAGGTTCCTTTCCTTTCCTTTCCTTTCCCTTCCACGCGGATGACGATCTCTCGTCTTCTTCTACCGCTTCGGTTTCATCTTCATCCTCATCCTGAGCCTCAGCCTCAGCCTCAGCTTCAGCCTCATCCTCGTGCTCTTTCTTCTTCTTCTTCTTCTTCTTCTTGTTCCCTTTCCCCTCCTTCACCTCCTTTGCCTCATCCTCGACAGACCATTTCACCATCATCCGTGTATCAGCGGCCTAGAACTGCAATCTGGTAGCCGTTGCATTTGTAACAGGCCTTGCCTTGCTTTGCCTTGCCTTGCATTGCATTTCATTGCCTTGCCTTGCCGTGGATGCGACTTTTCAGCGCGTACTTTGCGTAGCTGCACTTTTTGAGACGAAGAAGGATTGGTTTGGAAGGACTCTCGTCGGTGAGAGAATGAATTTTGAAAATTGATTTAGGGGCAATGCGAATTTTTGAGGATTGTTTTTTGGTGTCATGGGAGTTCTCGTGAGAGAAATTGAATTTTGTAATTTGATTCGGGGGTAATGGATATTTTTGAGGGTTGTTTTTTGGTGTCGTGGGATTTCCCGTGAGAGAAAATGAATTTTGAAATTTGGTTCGGGGGTAATGGATATTTTTGAGGGTTGTTTTTTGGTGTCATGGGATTTCCCGTGAGAGAAATTGAATTTTGAAATTTGGTTCGGGGGTAATGGATGTTTTTAAGGGTTGTTTTTGGGTGTCATGGGATTTCTCGTGAGGGAAACTGAATTTTGAAACTTGATTCGGGGGTAATGGGAATTTTTAAGGGTTATATTTGGGTGTCATGGGATTTATCGTGAGAGAAACTGAATTTTGAAATATGATTCGGGGGTAATGGAAATTTTTAAGGGTTATATTTGGGTGTCATGGGATTTCTCGTGAGAGAAACTGAATTTTGAAATTTGGTTCGGGGGTAATGGGAATCTTTGAGGGTTGTTTTTGAGTGCCATGGGATTTCTCGTGAGAGAAACTCAATTTTGAAATTTGATTTAGGGAGCTGGAATTCGTTAAGGGTTGTTTTTAAGCGCAGTAGCGCCCAAATGCACAACGAATTCGGATGCAGCCTTATCAGGACCAGCTGCATTTCGCTGCCAAGTTACTCGACGTCTCCTTGGGATCGGCGGACCATCCCTCTGGAATTCCGGTACTTTTCCTTTCCTGACAGCCCGTCTGGAAGGTGCAAGAGTCGTCGGAGCCTCGACTGCTCTGGATCGTCGCCGTTTCCAACAGCTCTGCAAAAGAAGAAGAAGAAGAAGAAGAAGAAGAAGGAGCCACGTGGGCGACTGGGCACCTGTCGCTCCCTATCTCTCCTCTCTACTGCCTACCTGCCTTCCCTCCGATTCTGGCTCTGACCATTTTCTCTCTTTATAGCCTCTTCTCCTCTCCTCTCTTCTCCTCTTCCTTCGAGCCATCTTTCACCTCCTTTATTTCACTTTGCTTTGCTTTGCTTTGCTCTGCATTGTATTGCTTTGCTTTCCTTTCCGCTCCTTTTCTCTCCCTTGATCTTCTTTGCCCTCTTTTCCTTTTCTTGACTTTCCTTTTTCTCTACATTCCCTCTTTTCTACTCCTTTCTTCTTCTTTCCTCTTCATTCATCTCCATTCCTCCCCATTCCTCCCCATTCCGCCCCATTCCTCTCCATCCCTCTCATTTTCTATCGTTTCTTCTTCTCCATTCCTTCTCTTTCCTTTCCTTTTCTCTCCAATCCTCCTCTTTCAAATAAAGGATCAGCAGATGAAAATTCAACCAATCAATAAATCAATCACTCAACCAATCAATCAATCAATCAATCCATCAGTCTTTCCTCTCTATTCCACTGCAGTCCTCTTCGTCCCTCTCAACCCTCTCCATTCCTCTCCTTTCTTCGCTGAAATAATTATTCGTTGAATTCAATTAATTTAAATTAATAAAATTAACAATTATTCGTTTCCTCTCTATTCCGCTCCAGTCCTCCCCATTTCTCTCCATTCCTCCTCTTTCCTCTTCATTCCTCCTCATTTCTCTCCTCTCCTGTTCTCATACTCGCTCCACTCCCTCCCTCCCTCCCACCCTCGATTTTTTCCTCCCTTACTCGCTCGTTCACCGCATTTCTCCTGCAAGGACCTGTATCCATACATATGCATACGTATTATATACGCATATGCATATATGCATTATGCACTCACTCGTCCGGTTGCAGCTCCTCCTTGCAACAGCATACCGACCTAGCGATTACCCGTATTGGTATTGGTACTGGTAATGAAATAAAGTAAAGTCCTCTAATAAAATTCACGTTTTATGAATGTGCCTATATTTCTAACCCCCCTCCCTCGACTCCTGATCCTGATTCCGATCCTGATTCTGCTCCTACTGCACCTGTATGCTCTACACATGCATACAGGTGCATCCACGCCCTTCTCACTTTCTCAAATGCATCTCTGTGTGTGTGTGTGTGAAACTCGTGTACGTGTGTGCGCGTGTGTGCGCGTGTGTGCATATTTAAGTGCGTGCATGCAAATGTATGTGTGTGTGCGTGCGCGTAAGTACGTGCGTGTACGAAACTCCTTGGATTCAAAAAGACGTACGTTCGGGCCCCGTAACACCGGAAAACGGTCCCTTAGCCTCCCAGCTGCGCTCACGCGTGTTTCCTTTTTCATTTTCTCGGTTTACACGATCTTTGATATCCCAGCCTCTCCCGCAGCTACTTTGTTGTATCGGTATCACCCGAGACGCGATATCTTTCAGCACAGAAACGGGTACACTGTCTCTCATACACACACACACACACACACACACACATATGAAGGATGAAGGAGAAGGGAGGATTTTTAACACCACGGTACCACTGCAAAGGAAGGTGTGGGGGGGGGGGGGGGGGGGCAATCAAACTTGACGGTGTTATTCACGAGAGATCCACGCCGTAGGTGTTACTTATAGGGAGCCAACATCGTGGGTGTTACTCGAGAGGATTTAACACCCACGATCCTGTCGTTTCAAACGAATTAACACCGTTCCTAGGTGTTATCGATACTTCTCTAGAGAAATGAACACTTTTGTTGGTGAAATTAATGACGATACTGAATTTGGGATGATCCTAGGGTGTTATTAGTAGGAAATTAACACCTCTATTGGGTGCTCTTAGGTGTAAAATGAAACCCACTGGTGTTAATTGGTTTGCTGCGGGTGTTAATTCGTACCCAAGAGCATCCAATAGAGGTGTTAATTTTGAATGTGGAAAAATGATTATTCGGTGTTATTTGAAATTCATGAACAGTAATTGTAAATTGATAGCCGCAATGTGGAAAGTAATTGCTCGGTGTTAATTGACACTTGAATTGATAATTGGAATAGTTATGATTAGAAATAATGATCAATCGGGACGAATGAGTAATTTAACCACGTAATTTGGAATTTTCTGTAAGAAATTAATTTTTCTGGAATGGAAATTAGTAATTATCTAATTTGAAATAAATAATTTTAATTGTGTAGAATGCGGTGTTAATTAAAATAAATTAACACTCTCGTCGGGTATTGAAATTAAGTAGAAATTCGAACTGAAGAAAAAAAAAACAGATTATAATATTTTTGTTTTCAATTCTTGAAAATAAAAATAGTATTATCTGGAATTAATAAACACCGGATGGTGTTATGTTGGGGCACTCCAAACTCCTAATCACGAAAGGGTTATTTTATCACAATTTTTAAATAAATATCAAACAAAAACCTGATAACAATGTCTTCTCACTCCTCGATCCAAAAAAAAAAGGGGTTTCCGCCTACTGACAGGCAACCCTTTCAACACTGCGGATACAGCTGCAACCAAGCGACAGGGACTTAAAAAGCAAAAATAAATTCGTAATCGTAAATAATAATTACGAAAATTCAAAATAATACAAACTTTCAGTATAAAATTTCAAAAAGCTGAAGTTCAACTATAATTCACTCAAAAAAAAAATAATTATTTTCTGCAAAATGAGTAATTGTCTTAATTGGAAAGAAAAACTCAAAAGTACCCTTTCGAAGGAAAAACAAACTTCCTTGGATTTTTGAGAAAACCAAAAGAAAAAAGAAAACGAGTGTTAAACGGGTGTTAAAACAAAAAAAGGAACATTTTGTTTGTTTTCGGGGTGAGATTTTCGATATATCAATAAACAAGAGTACATTCGTTTGTTTCTTTATTATTTTGTCCTTTGTTCCATTTCGTTTTCTGTCATTTTCATGGTTTTTTGGAAGATTTTCTGAATTGCATTTATTGAAGAATATCCAACATTGTTCGAAACAGATATGGTACCTCGGTAGAAAATTATTTTAAGAACGATGGTTTTTTTTTGTTTATTTCAAGTCTTTTGACAACTCCGATTTTCTTTTTTATTTTTCTCATCCCTTTCTATTCGTATTTTTTTGTTATTTTTCGTTTCACTTTGTCTTTCTCTTTCTTTTTTTTTTCGTCATTATTATTATTATTAGTATTATTATTATTATTATTATTATTTCGTCCAACATATTTGGCAGTATCTTTAGAAGAGAGTAAGGTGGTACCGGTATTTCTTTCTTTTTGTATTTTTTTGTTTTTTTTTTTTGGTTACGACTCCAAATTTCGGAAATTTGCTCGAATGGTACTTTTTCTGTTTTTTACTTTTTATTTTTTTTTACTTTTTGCTTATTTTGTCTTTTTGCTTTGCTTTCACGGGTTAACGAAAAATATTAGAACCTGAAAAAATGATATCAACGTTTTCATATAAATTTTTTTTTTTTGGGCATTATACTTTATATAAAAAAATATGAAGTTTATATCGACGCTTATGCAATTTTGGAAATATATGTATACTTTCGTGGGGATATAAATATAGTATATGTATATACAAACGTGCCTTTTCTTTTGGTGCAACTTGTGTGTAAATAATAATAATAGTAATAACAACAATAATAACGGGAATCGAAGGGAACAAACAAAAATTCGAATATTTTAGGTTGCTTTTTCGTTTTGCTTTTGGTTACGGAAGAATTGAGAGAAAAGAACGAAAACGGAAAAATCAAGAGAAGCAAACGAAAATTGGAATTTCAGTACCACCTTGGAAATTCAAATTTTGTTCTATACAAAACGTCCGAATAATATAATTATTTGCATAATTCCGAATATTATTATTTCCTTCATTTTAAATCATTTCTCCCTCTTTTGTTTTTTTTTTTTATTAGAATAATTGATTTTCGAGTTCTTCCACATTTTTCCTCATTGACTTTCCAATTCTCAATACATATATATATATATATATATAGTATATATGTATATATATATATATTGAGAATTCTCGTCTTATTTATTTATATATATATTTTTTTTTTCTTCATTATTTGTCTCTGGATCCTAAACATTTTGATTTATTTCATTCATTCACTTTTTTTTTATTTTTCGTTTTTTTTTTTTCTTTGGTGTCCAAGAAACGTAATAAAATTGACAATTTGATTGGATCGTCTCTCCCCCCTCCCCCCTCCCCCTCCTTTTTCTCGTAATATTTATATATATTACAAACATATCATGGCAACAAATGTTTATAACAAATCAGCCGGCCAGTCGATTGATTTGTTACAACAACAAAAAATAATGTATGATATATCTAAGACATAATATACTATATATATAATATATAATAGGTAAATATATAATATAGATAATATATATAAATATTAAACCAACAGAAAAAGGCGTAAAAATGGTAACAAGAGAAAACGGTAATTCGTTTGATAAAAAAAAAAGAGACAAACTTTTTCGTCTGTTCTTTTCTTCGTTTGCACAATAATTACAGATTCTAATACTTATTTATGTTAATAAACAACTTTGGGGTAAATGGCCCGTTTGAATTTTTTTAGTCTCATCTTAATTTTTTAATCTTTCCATCCCTCTCTCTCTCTCTCTCTCTCCTTTTTTCTGAAAGTCCTTACTCGTTTTTTTTGTTTTTTTTTTTTTTTCGTTTTGCCTTCTCGTATTTTCAATTCGATCTAATATTCCTTTTTAAAATTGTATTTAATCGTTGAGTACCTGGAACGTCCCCTTCGTGGCAGTGATTTTTGTTCCGACATGGGAGATATATCCGAGGACGTACTGGACGTTCCGTGATAGATAAAGTCTGAAACTGCTCGAACTGAAATTTGAAAATCGCATTATTGTTATTATTATTATTATTATTTTTGAAAACGTTAAATATCGAGATTCATTAACACTTTGCCGTCCGCGCGTCTGATCGAAATTCTTTCGTTTGGCGCCGGTGTGAGTCTTTACGTGCGACACCAACGCGGTGCCACCGGCGCTTGCCCGGTAGTTTTCATCATGGCACCAACGTGGTGCCACCGGACGGCATAGTGGTAATAAAATTAAACCATTTTTCATATTGAAAAATATATTAAAAATTAAAATGTATTAATTATAAATCACGTGATTTATTATAAATATAATAAAAAATTAATGTAAACTCTGAATAATAATTATTTATAAATTTGAAATTTTTTTAATGCGTTATTAATATTGCCCTGTTGTAAAGAAATTATTGTTTTTTGTTAAAAAAAAATTATCGTCTTTCCCCATATTTAAGCTTTTTTTTTTAAATTTACTAGTTATCAATTTTAGTCTCCCTTTTTTTTATTTACAATTCGATCTAAGCAAAATTCATTATTGATATTTGAAATATTTTATACGAATTGTGAATACCCAAAAAGTAAATTAACGCTATGCCGTCCCGGTGGCACCGTGTTGGTGCCACGCGAAAACCTTCGGGCACATAATTATTCCTCCAAAAAATCAATAATTAATTAAATAACAAAAAAAATAAAAGAATCAATAAATAATTAAACAAATAAATCGAGGGAAACTCACTATGCTTGAGTTTGCCAGCATCGAGCTGATTGGAAGACTCCGTGCGTGAACTCGTTAATTGATCCGGGTCCGATTCGCTCTCGTCGCTCTCGACGACACCCGGTGCGTGCTGTTTCCTCTGCTGCCGTCTCCTGGACGAGACGCTTTTCAGCGTCTGCGAGCAAAAAACAAAGAATATTCGAAATTTTTGAAACACAAGAAAAAGTAAATAGAAAAAATCAGTAACGAGATCGACAAAATTTTTTCCTAAAAGGGGGTGAAAAAAAATTCAAAAACCACCCCTACAGATTTTTCTCCACTTTAAAGACATTTATTAGACCTTTAGAAAAAAAAACAAAATTCAGGAGACACGAAAAATCCAAAGACAACAGAAATTAGAAAAAAAATTTCTAAAACCACCCCCTCGGTATTTTCCTCCACTTTGAAGATATTTATTAGCCCTTTAGGAAAAAAAAACCAAAATTCAGGAGACACGAAAAATCCAAAGACAACAGAAATTAGAAAAAAAATTTCTAAAACCACCCCCTAGATATTTTCCTCCACTTTGAAGGTATTTATTAGCCCTTTAGAAAAAAAAACAAAATTCAGGAGACACTAAAAATCCAAAGACAACAGAAATTAGAAAAAATTCCTAAAACCACCCCCTAGATATTTTCCTCCACTTTGAAGATATTTATTAGCCTTTAAAAAAAAATTCGGTAGGCACAAACAATCCAAAGACAACAGAAATTAGAAAAAAATTCCTAAAACCACCCCCTAGAGATTTTCCTCCACTTTGGAGATATTTATTAGCCCGTTAGAAAAAAAAGCAACGGCAACAGAATTTAGAAAAAAATAAATACCTAAAACCACCCCCTGGAAATTTTCCTCCACATTCAAGACATATCGACCCTCGGGGGAAAAAAAAGAACAAAATTAGGGGTGACAAAAAAATCCAACAGCCACAGGAATTGGAACAACAAAAACTTCCTAAAACCACCCCCTAGAAATTTTCCTCCACATTCAAGACGTATCAACCCTCGGGGAAAAAAAAGAACAAAATTAGGGGTGATAAGAAATCCAACAGCAACAGGAATTGGAATAACAAAAAATTCCTAAAACCACCCCCTGGAAATTTTCCTCCACATTCAAGACATATCAACCCTCGGGGAAAAAAAAGAACAAAATTAGGGGTGACAAAAAAATCCAGCAGCCACAGGAATTGGAATAACAAAAAAATTTCTAAAACCACCCCCTTAAGGATTTTGTTCCCCACCGCCAATGTCAACATTACCTTGGTGACTGGTGGCGGACTGGCGCAACCCTCGGTCATGGCATGCTCGTGGTACATGAAGCTATGCAGCAGCGTGTTACTGGGATGCAGCCCGGTAGCTGACTCAGTGGCATTGCCCAGAGCCGCCAAACCACCCAAACCCCCGAGATTGGCCCCACTACCCTCGGATAACTGGAAGGTGGCGTAGGGCGAGATGTCCTCTGCCGTTTCTGCGACACACAAAGAAATATTACAGAAAGAAAATTATTTGGGGACCCCTCCCCCCACCCCCTCCCCATTTTCCCTCGAGACCCACTCGCTTCGCGAGAAACTACCCTCCTTCGCACCTGGAATCTTATCGGACGCTCCAGTGGCCTGCTGGAGGGCCACTTTGTGGATGGTCGCGTAATAGCGCTCGCGCTGGGTCTCGGCGTTCTGCTGGTTCTCCTGCGTCTCCTTCATCGGCCTCTGGGTCCGGTCCTCCAGCAACCCTGAAATTAAAATAATATAATAATAATAATAATAAGTACGTTTCTTAATTTAAATTTCGAAAAAAAAATTTTATACCAAAATTAAATATTAACACTTTGCCGCCCGCGCGTCAGAACGGCATTCTTTCGTTTGGCGCCGGTATAAATCTTTATGCACGACACCAACGTGGTGCCACCGGCGCTTGCCCGATAGTTTTCGCATGGCACCAACGCGGTGCCACCGGCGCTTGTCCGATAATTTTCGCATGGCACCAACGCGGTGCCACCGGCGCTTGTCCGATAGTTTTCGCGTGGCACCAACGCGGTGCCACCGGACGGCATAGTGTCAATAAACGTTATAAAAAGAAGAAAAAAAAACCAAAATTTTCGCAAACTCCCGGACCGAATTCGATCCCCGGAGTCCGAGGACACTTACGGCTCCTCATCCTGAAGGACACGATGGCCACGGTGGCCACCAGGGCCGTGGTGATGGCGATCAAGGGCAGCACGACCTTGACGTCGGCGTAGAAGGGCGTCGCCGAGGAAAAGCCTCGTTTCGAAAGCTCCGATGGCGGAGGATCTGAAAAAAAAAAGTAAAGCTTCCATTCGTTTCAGGTCCATTTTTTTTTTTTTTTTTTTTCGTGACGTACCCCCATCCTTGGTGAGGGTCACGAAGGTGAACTCCGCGTGGTTGCTCCCGGCGGCGTTGTAGGCCTCGATCTTCAGCTGGTAAACGGAGCTGGGGCTGAGATTGGTGATGACGAAGCGTCTCTGGACCCGGACGTTGTTCGAGACCAAAGTCCAGTGGTAGTCGGTGATGGGCCGGTACTGGACCACGAAGTACTCGATGGGGCAGCCGTTGTCGGGCCAGGTGTGCAGTCGCAGCACGGCAGTGGTCGAGTTGGGCGAGAGGAAGGTGGAGGCCGCCGGGATGCCCGGGGACTGGCCCTGGGTGCGCACCGAGAGCACCGGCGACGAGGAGCTGCTGCCGATTTTGTTATGCGACGTGAGGTACAGTTGGTAGGTGTTCCCGCAAAGCAACCCCTGTGGGAAGCGCATAATTGGATGGATCGCCCAAGTTGCAAATGATTTTTTTTTTTTTTTCGTAATTTTATGCGAAAAATTCGATATTATTATTATTATTATTATTATTTATAAGTATAATTAGCAGTGGGAAGCGGGTGAGGGGCACGAAAGGAGCCGAGTGGCCCAGTCGAAGCGCCGTGGTAGGGGTGCAGGGTGCGAACCTTCGGCTGAGTGTTGGCGGGAGGGGGGAGGGGGGTTGAAGGGCGGGGAGGGCCAAGCTTTGGAGCCAAATTCCAAATTTGGAATTTTTCAAAGAAACGACACATTTTGAAAAGCATTTTAATGAAATACGATTTTGTATAATAAAAAAATATATAATAAAATAGTACAAAATGTATAATAATATAATAAAGTATTATAAAATAATGAAAAAAATGTAAATGATGAAATAATAAAATACGTATAATAGAATAATAAAAAATATCAATACATTATGTAATAAAAAATGATGGAAGGGGGGGTATCTTCTCACCTTCAATTCGTGACCAGTTGCTCGGCGAGACAGTTGCAGCTCCTCGAGATTCCCGTGAGTCAAACGATAGTGCAACGTGTACCCCGTGAGAGGAGCTCCACCCGATCGACCCGGTTTCCAGTACAGCAGGATGCTATTCGTTGTCGAGCTCGTTACGTACAAAATTGGAGGACTCGGCGGTACTAGAAAGTAAATGACGAAAGAGCGCTAGTTATTAACAATTGGTATTTTTCAATTGCCTGCTTTAAAAAAAACCTCAAATTCACCAAATTCCCCGAGAGTCCCAAATTCCCCAATTTTCCTAGTTCTCAAAATTTCCCTAATTTTCAAAATGTCCCAAATTCCCCAGATTCCTCAAATTTCCCAAATTCTTCAAACTTCCCAAATTTCCAAAATTCTCCAAATTTCCCAAATTCTTCGAACTCCCCGAATTCCCTAAATTCCTCAAATTTCTCTTATTTCCCAAAAAGTAGGTTTTTGCAGGAAAAATTGCACTTCCCGTTAGCCAAAATCTTTGGGTATCGCTTCGGTTTCAATTCGATAAATTCCAAACGATTAAATTTCAAATATTCCAAAATATGAAAAAGTGCCAAATTACAATCTCTCAAATTCGATCGTCAATGAAACGTAAAATAGCGTGTACACGTTTTGCCGCTAACGAAAAAAAAAAGACAAAGTAAATCCTCAAACCTAAAAACAAACAATAGAATGCAACGATTTTCTACGAAATTAATTACATGTGCTAACGTAACTATTCATTTTCCGTGACTAATATACAGGGTGGGTCACCGCATTTTGCCATTATTTTGCTATGCGTAATGGCAAAGTGGCAAAATGTGGTGACCCACCCTGTATAATAGCAATCTCCAATTTTTCAAATGCAACATTGACTTTTCACAACCGTCAATTTGAGAAAGAAAAAAAAATAATAATAAAAATAAAATGAACCATTACGTTACGTCACCGGTCTTATTATTACATATTTTCCGTAACGATTTCCATTATTCGCACGTTTCCTTTTTTTTTTGTTCCTCGGTGTAGAATTTCCCAAGGATTCCTCCTTTTCTTTACCCTTCTTTTCCCCCCTTTTTTTTCTTTCTCCAACAAAAACGAGGATAAACGGAATCCTTATGTAACCACTTGGCCTCCCACTCTTTCGCAAGCCAGAAAGGTTGCAATTATCAACGGCGAGAGCTATAATCCATCAACGAGCAAAACAACAAAAAAATGATAAGCAATTTTCTAGCCAACTCTCGCGTATCCTTCGTCCTTTCACTCTTTTTCGAAAATCGGGTCACAGGACCCACCTTGAACGGTGAGGCTGTAGTGCAACAGGTCGTTGCCCTGCGAGTTCTCCACCTGGCAGGTGTAGTTGCCCTCGTCCTGGGCCTGCAGGTTCCCGAGGATCAGGTCCCCGGTCGACAGGATCTGCACGTTCTTGTGCAAATCCGCGCGGATCTGCTCCGTGCCCTTGAACCACTCGCGCGTGGGGTTGCCCACGGCGTTGCAGAGCAGAGTCACCGAGGTCCTCCAGGGCCTGATGATGTGCCCACCGAAGGACGTGATCTTCGCGGGCACGCGGTTCGTGGGCACCTGGGCCGCCACCCGGGAACTCTGGCCCTCGCCCACGCGGGTGCTGGCGGTCACCCAAAATTGGTACTCCACGTGTTGCTGCAGGTCCGTCGCCTCGAAGTAGGTGTTGGAGGACGGCAGGGTCCTCTTGCCGTGGTCCAGCTCCTCCCTGCCGTCCACGACTCTGTCGTCGTGGAGGAAAATGGGAAAAATTTGAAGATATTTTTGTATAGGAAGGTTCGGATGGTTTTTTTTTCTTTACGGGAAAATAAGGTAAAGGTACCAGTAGTTGAACATTTTCTTAAAAAAGAAAAAACCATAAAAAAAATATGATTTTTGTAAGGTGTGATGTTTTTATTTTGATGAAAGTGCACATCTTATAAAAAATCTTTTTTTTTTAATGGTTTTTTAGGAAATGGTCAACTACTGGTACATGGTCAACTACTGGTACCTTTTCCTCAAGGTATAATTTTATTGGAGTCATTTTTAAAATATTGAAATTTTATGTAAGTTATTAAAATATTGTATAACGTAGTGAAACAACGTAACAATCGAATATGAAAATTTATAAAAAAATAATAAAACTACATAAATAATATTGAAATTGCGTATAAAATATTGAAGTAACATAAGAAATATTAAAATAACATAGAAAATATAAAAATTGTATATTAAATATTAAAATACCATAAAAAATATAGAAATTGTATATTAAATAGTAAAATACCATAAGAAATAGTAAAATAACATTAAAAAATAGTAAAATTACACAAATAATATTAAAATTGTGTATAAAATATTGAAATTTCATAAGAAATATGTAAATAATAAATAAACTAATAAAACAACCAACAACAAAAAATAATACAAAACAGTAATTTAAATATCTACTATTTTCTAAATCAATTTTCATAATTTTGACGATTCCCATTTTCTCATTGTCAAAATGAAACTAACGCAATTAGGAATGATGCAATAATTACCTGGTGTACAAATTATACTTTGTAATAATACCATTCGGCTCCAGGGGTGGCAGCCAAGAGATGAAAAGCGCCTGAGGCGAACTTACAACCACCTTGATATCAGCTGGACTCCCGGGAACTGGAAGATACAAGGACGAAAATCGTAATTTCTATTTTTTTTTTTTCTGCGCTACAGTAATTCGCAATCCCATGAAACCCAAAACAGATTCTTTCTCATTTTTCCCTTCTTTTTTTTTATAAGATTTTAGTAAATACATATAAATTATATTTTTTATAATATAAAATATATCAAATATAATATGAATATAATGTAAATATAATAAAATATAATAAAATATAACAAAATATAATAATATATATAATATATATAATATAATACAAATTATAAAAGGCACGCTTGGTCTGGTGACATTATATTATATCTATATATATTGTATAAAAATGGAAATATAAATTATATTTTATATTATTATTTATTATACATTTTATATTATATTGCATAAATTATATTTTATATAATATAATTTTTATATATAAATTTAATGAATTGTTTGTTTTTTTTCTTTGGTCATGTTACCTCACGAAGAGGAACGAAATTTCTATCCGGGGAGGGGGGACCCAATATTTCGAAATAATAGAAACGTGTGGCAAAATCGGTCATTGACTCACCATCTTCCTCGGTTTGGCAGAAAAGAATCGGCGTGGGAACTCCATCTCCCACGCGAGTGAAGGCCAGCACTTGTATCGTGTAATTCGTGTATTTTCTCAGACTCGTCAGCACCGTTGTTAAGGCGCTCGTTTTTCGCACCTAATTTTTGCGAAAGGTTTTCATTATTTTTTCAAATAATCGAAAATCTCGAAATAAAAACAAAATGAGACTGAACGTAACGATTTTCTATCTTATTCCAATACATTTTTTTTTAACATAACCCTGTTTTCGAAAATTTCTTTGTTAATATCGAATATAAATTATTGGTATTGAAATATTAATAGTAAAAACCTTAACAATGTTAATAATATAAATTATATTACACGTATAAGTTATTAAACATCAACATTTTGATAAATTTTATTATTACTAATTTTATATTATTTTTTTATATAATTTATAACTATTATTCATAGGATTTACAATAAATAAGTAATAATTGTATAAATTATTGGGGTGTCCCATAAGTTCTTTCCGCGTCACGCTATGCACGACCTCGAGCCGGAAAGGAAGAAACTTATGGGACAACCTAATGTGTTAACACTTTTCGTTTGGCGCCGGTATGAATCTTTACGTACGACACCAACGTGGTGCCACCGGCGCTTGCCCGATACTATACGCATGGCATCAACGTGGTGCCACCGGCGCTTGCCCGATACTATACGCATGGCATCAACGTGGTGCCACCGGACGGCATAGTGTTAATTAACGAAAATAATACCAAGAATTTCGAAATAAAAAAAGTCTCATTCACGAAATTATTTTGCCGATCAATTTTGAATTTTCATAATCAAAATTTCTTACTACTTTATATTTATATTTGAACTCACTCATGATCACCCCCCCCCCCCCCCCCCCAAAAAAAAAGATGATTAAAATTGTATAATAACAAAAGGGAAATGGCAAATTAACTATAAACGGAGATCCCAGAGTGTACTATATGTACATGGAGGATTTTACGGAAGAGTACTTACTTGCATCTCATCTATACCACGACCTCCTCCTCGTACTTCATTAAATACCGGCTCAAAATTTAATTTATACCCTTGAATAATTCCATTATTATGCGCACTAGGCGGTGGCTGCCACGAAACTTGTAACGACTGCGAACTTAAAGCCGCACATCTTACGTCTTCCGGTGGCATACTTGGAACTAAGAAAAATACATTTTTGAAATTACGAAAGTGTATCACGGTAGGGTACCAAAAAAAAATAAATAAATAAATAAATAAATTCAGGACTCTCTGTCTTTTGGCCCGCGAAAATTTTCATTTTCAAAAATATAAAAGTCTCCAATTCGTTTGGCTCAAAAACCTTCAAGATCCAAATTACAAAAATGCCAGCCTATGTTCTTGAAAATTCAAAAATAAAATGAAAATTCCTTCGATTTTGGCTTTTTTTTTCGCAAACGAGATCCTTCAAAATTTTCTTCCCTATAAAAATAAATGAATAAATAAAGCAAAAAAGAAAATTTTAAAAATACTCATGGTTCTGAAAAATTCTGAATTCCCCCCCCAAAAAAACAACCCCTATGTTACATTACAGAGAAAAAGCTTCTAACCGTCTTCCGATGTTTGCGTCACTGTGGGCTCCGATAATGGCCCGGGGCCAACTTCGTTGAAGGCCTGCACCACCACGGTGTACCTCGTGTAGGGCCTCAATCCCGTGAGCTTCAATTCGCCACCTCCTTCCTCCCCGTCTCCAGTGACGGTCGTGAAGTTGTAGGACGGATTGCTGGAACTACCCCCATTTCCCCCAAAAAATCAAATAAAATCATTGTCATAAAAATTCCTTCGGTTTCTTCTCATCCAAATTCCCCAAATTTCCCAATTTTCCCAAATTCTCAAAATTCCCCAGATTCCTCAAATTTCCCAAATCCCCAAAATTCCTAAAATTTCCCAAATTTCCTAAATTCCTAAAATTTCCCAAATTCTCCGACTTCCCCGAATTCCCGAATTCTCCAAATTCCTCAAATTCCTTAAATTCCTCTTATTTCCGAAATTCCCGAAATTTCCCTAATTCTCAAAATTTCCCAAATTCTCAAAATTCCCCGAATTCTTCAAATTTCCCAAATTCTCCAAATTCTCAAAAATTTCCCAGATTCTCCAAAATTCCCCAAATTCCCCAAAATGCCCCAAATTTTCCAAAATTCCCCAAATTCCCCAAATTCCTCAAACTCCCCAAAATTCCCCAAATTTCAATTGAGTCCCGGATGAATGGACGAGACTCACCTGGTCTCTCTGAACCCGACGTTGAATCCCTGGATGTTCCCGTGCCTGAGCTCCGCCAAGGGCGGGGACCAGGTGATCAGGATATCGGAGGAGGACAGGGCCCGAGCTGCCAAATTGATCGGCGAACCGGCCGGTCTCTGGGGTTCGGTTTTCACGATCAGGTCAGTCGAAGGGGACGATTTGCCAGCCGGTCCCTCGGCCATCACGCGAATCGTGTACCTCGTGGCAGGCTTCAGCTCGTCTATCAGCGCAGCGTAGGGCAACGGTGGCCCTGTGAGCTCCTGTTGCTGCCACATTGCACCTGTCAACAGAAGTAACCCGTCAATTGTGGATTTTTCGACCCAAATGCCCTGAGAGAATTTCAAGAAGGAATCGGCTCCGAAAAAAAAAAAAAAAAAAAAATTAAGGGGTGAATTTTTGGACCCTCGGGTTCCAGCTGGAATGAATTTTGGAAAGATTTTTCCAGGAGATGCACTCGCGTTGCATTACCTTCGCCCTCCTTGTACTGGAGGATGTACTTGGTAACTTCGCTGGTATCCTGCGACTTGTGTTGCCATTTGACGTTGATGCTTCGGCTGGTCACCATCGTTGTTTCGAGATTCGAAGGTGGTTGCGGAGGTTCTGGGTAACAAAAATAAGATGGAAGTGACTTTTTTTTTTCTTTCTAAATGAGTGCATCCTACGGGTTACCGATTTGAGGGTACTCACCTTGCACAAGTAACTGCACAAGCTGTTGGTCCCGTCCATAAAGGTTACTAGCTTGACAAAAATAAGCTCCACTGTCACTAGCTTCTGTCGAAGATATTTGTAATTGAGCAATTATTCCATCCGGCGTCACTTCCTGTTTCACTGTCAATCTGAAATGTCAGCGAGGAATTATATTTGCCATGGGATTTTCCTGCAGATCTGCAGAAAGAAAAAATTTTCCAAGGATGGGGTAGTTTTTATAGAAAATAAGAAATTTATAGGAAGGGGGTAGTTTTTATAGAAAATAAGAAATTTATAGGAAGGGGGTAGTTTTTATAGAAAAAAAGATATTTATAGGAAGGGGGTAGTTTTTATAGAAAATAAGAAATTTATAGAAAGGGGTTGGTTTTTAAAGAAAATAAGAAATTTATAGAAAGGGGGTAGTTTTTATAGAAAATAAGAAATTTATAGGAAGGGGGTAGTTTTTATAGAAAATAAGAAATTTATAGGAAGGGGGTAGTTTTTAAAGAAAAAAAGAAATTTATAGCAAAGGATCTCTCAGAATGGGGTAGTTTCCATAGAAAGCGACAAATTTCTAGAGATGGGGTAGTTTCTATAGAACGCAAATTATCTCCCAAAATGGGGTAGTTTCTACAGAAAAAAACGATCCCCCAGGATGGGGTAGTTTCCACGGAAAGCAAAAAATTTCCAGGGATGGGGTAGTTTCTATAAAAAACAAGAAATTTCCAGGGATGGGGTAGTTTCTATAGAAAGCAAAGGACCTCCTACAATGGGGTAGTTTCTACAGAAAAAAAAGATCTCCCAAAATGGGGTAGTTTCCATATAAAGCAAGAAATTTCCAGGGATGGAGTAGTTTCTATAAAAAATAAAGAATCTCTGAAAATGGGGTAGTTTCTACAAAAAACAAATGATCTCCCAGAATTGGGTAGTTTCTATGGAAAGCAAAGTTTCCCCCAAAAAGTGAATGATTTTCCAGGATGGGGTAGTTTCTATAGAAAAATAAAGAACCCTGGCGATAAACTACCCTCTTTGGTGTAATCTTACCCCAGCCAGGAAAGGGGAAGCTACCCCGACGTGGGAGATATCTCGTTTTCTAAAAAAAAAAAAAACTACCCCATTTTCAAAAACTTCCCTGTACCTTACGGGAAAACTACCCCAGTTTGGAATTTTTCCGAAAAAAAAAAGAAAAAATGTATAACTCACCGATAATTGGTGGATGGGTTCAGTTCAATTTTCCCACCCTTGAACCACATGACAGTAATTGGCTTGTCCCCGTGTACTTCGCAATGCAGCGTTGCGGTGTCACCTTTCTTTACAGTGATGAGCCTCGAAGGTGCAGCGAAGTATGGAGAAGCTACAAAAGAACCGTCGGGACATTCGCGGGATGCAGGGTAAATTTCACTATACAAGCTGGCAAAAGTCACTATACGTACAATTGACTTTGAGTTGCACGACTTTGCCGATACCGGTGCCGATACCGTTGCTCGCTTGGCACAAATAGAACCCCTCTCGGTCCTCCTTCACGTGTTGCAATAGCAAACTGCCGTTATTAAGGATTTTCGTGTACGTTCCCTCCCTTATTTCCTCATACTCGCCCGATTTGCCTCCTACGCGAAAAAAAAAAGAAAAATCAAATCGTAAGTTGGAAATCGAAGGAAATAAATATCAAATGAGAATTTAAAAAATCCCTCGTCGAAAATAATGAAAATTAGGGTACGGGGTAGTAAAAATCTACCCCATGGGTTACTTATTTTTTTGTTTATAATAATTACGTCAATCTCGAAAAATTTTTTCGCCTTTCGGAATTTTCCCTAATGTTACACCTATTTATTTATTTTACCCCAATGACAAAACCTGTTGTAATAAATAAACTATTTAATATTTTAACTATTTAATTTTTTTTTAAATCGAAAAAAGAAAAATCAAATCGATATAAATAAATAAAAAATAAGAAGAACGAAAATCGTAACTCGAAAATTAAAAAAAAATTTTCAAATTTTCCCAAAACTCAAGATTCATCAGCTAAAAATTTCTTTTTTATCATTTATCGAGACTGTAAATAAATGTTTGCTTCTTCATTGAAATTTGGGACTTGAATTGAATTCCAGGAAATTGGAAAAATTAGAATTCTTGGCGAGAGAAAAATTCGAATTTCGAATTTCTCAGTTGACGCGATGTAAAATAAATTTATTAAAATAAAAATTAGAATCATTTTGAATTTATCATTATACTTCATTATTTTGGATTCTTGACCAAAAAAAAATTCAGAATTTTCAATTTATCATTTTTATAATTTTACATTATTTAGGATTCGGGACTATTTTGCAAAAAAAAAATGTCACAAAACAAAAAATAGGAATTCCAAAACTACCGTAATACCTGTGGCTTTTTTCCAAACAATCGTAGGGGTAGGAACCCCTTGAGCTTGACAATGCAATGAAACATGTCTGTTTCTCTCGACATTCATGTCGGTGGGTTCAACGATCCATCGTGGTGGAACTAAAATATGTAAAAGAGTGCATATGTTTAAAAAAATCCGCCGGATTCTCGCAAATGGAGAATTTACATTTTTTTTTTCTATTTTTTATTTTTTTGGTATTTTCATTTTCTCTTTATCGTTAATAATATTTTTATCACTATTTCTTTCAAAATATCTTTTTTTTTTCTTTCTTTTACTGGTCGTTAGTAGTACTTTTTTTTTCGTCTATTTCGAATTTTCACTTTTCGTTACGCAATTTGAGATACCAAAGAATTTTCAAAACGCACTCTACTTTTTTTTCTTGTTTTTCTTTCAGAAAAAAAGCGTTACTCTTCGTTAAGGCAAAATCATCGTACGTTACAGTGATCGTAATTTTTATCGATTGCAATGAATTACTATTGACCTATTGGTAATCGTATCGAATATTGAAAAAAAAAATTTTTTCAAAAAGACTTGTAGATTTTTGGGAATCTATGCGGGTTCAGAATAACGATCGAGAAATAAGAACGGAAAAGAAAAATCGGGATGAGAAAATCAATCGAAATTAATACCGAAGATGGGGAAATAAATGTGTCAAGAATCGTACGAAAGTAACGATAAACGAGACAACTATGAATTTTTTTTATTTTTCTTTTTTATTTTTATTTTTTTTTTTTCGTTTCGGGAAGAAGAGAGTTTTTGGTAGAATTAAACCGTGACGTCGTACCGTCGTTTTTCCTTTTTCCAAAAAAGTACTTTTTTTTTATTTACATTATTTGTAATTGGGTATTGAATATTATATATTGTATATTTTATTTATTAATTATTGCATATTATATGATATATTATTTACTATAAATGAAAGCTGGCCAAACGAAACAATAATAATAATAATAATAATAATAATAATAATAATAATAATAGTAATAACAATAACAATAGTAATAACAAATAAGAAAAATAAGTAATTCGAGAATGAACTGAAATTTCATGAAATTTACTTGAAAAGCTGAAACAGTTGGAATTCCAAAATTCTATAATAATTTGAAAAAAGGAAAAATGTTCAATTTCGTAAAACTGAACTTTGAAAAATTTCGTGAAATCAAAATTCATTGAAAAACAAAGAAAAAAGTAATCCATGAAATTATTTTTAAAAAAAAGAAAAAAGAGAAAAGAAATTAATTAATGAACATAAATAATACAAAGAATAAATAATTGCAAAAGAAGGGATTGAAATTCTATAGAAAATTTGAAAAATTACCTAAAATACATAATATATTATACATACGCGTTATATATTATATTTTATAAATTATACGTTACAATAAATAATAAGAAAAGGGGAAGAGAAAAATTTGGAAATATTAATAACAATTGAATTATCACAACCCAGAAATTGAAAATTGGGTCGAAACTGATTATACATACGCGTTATATATTATAATTTATAAATTATACGTTACAATAAATAATAAGAAAAGGGGAAGAGAAAAATTTGGAAATATTAATAACAATTGAATTATTACAACCCAGAAATTGAAAATTGGGTCGAAACTGATGGAAAATAAAATAAAATAAATACAATGGCCATTGACAATTAATAATGACGACAGTAATTGGTAACGAATAAAATCGAATAATAACAATAATGACAATAATAATAATAATAGTGATTAATTCCAAAAGGGAAGCAATATTGACAGAATCTGTAGGAAATTCATTGACAATAAAAAGGAAACTGAGATTGAAACATTAATAAATGAATCCGTAAAGAGAAAAATAAAATCATTCATTCGGAAAAATGGTAATTGTTATTAACATTATTGCAATTATGGATATTAATAACAATATAGTAACAGTGTAATGATTATTATCATTATTTTTTTATATTATTGTTATTACAATACATTACCAATAAGAATTTCTTTTTTTTTTTTATTTGTTGCATGTATTATTGTCGAATATTAATAATAATTCCCACCATTATTAATATTCTAAAATACGTTACCGGAAGAAAAAAAGAATTTTGAAGTTTCATTCGATAGAACAATTTTTTGAAAAAATATGGAAAAAATATTGAAAAAAAAAAACCAAAAACGTTTTTATCAAACAGGTGAAACGAAGGCAAAAATTAATTTTCGACGTCACGGTCCAAAAGATTACGAGTCTGCAGAGACTGAGGGAGGATTTCTTTTTTTTTTTCTTTCTTCGAAACTCTCTTTTTGGTTTTGAAGAATTTTGACTCTGATCAATTTGCTCGTAATAAAAAGGGGGTTTTTGGAAGAGAACACGTAGTGTCTTGAATTTTTTTCTATCAAAGGTTCTACTTTTACAGGTAGAAAAACGCTGCACAAGCGAAAAGTATACTGTGATTGTGGGTTTTTTTTGTAATAATAAATAAACCATCCGAGAACCAACTGAAATTCCACGAAATTTTCCTACGAAACTGAACCGGTCCCAATTCCGAAATTCTACAAAATTTAATAAAATCTTATGAAATTAAACCAAAAAAAAAACATTTAATTTCTATTTTCTGATTTTTAATCTCGAAGTAAACACAAATTAATAAACTAATAAAAAAATAATTTCAATAAATTTCAAATTTAATTAAAAAAATTATAACAAATTACTAAAAAAAAATTGCGAAAAATGTTCAGTTTCGCAGAATTCAAAAAATATTTTTGAAAAAACAGAAAAATCCGAACAAATTGAATTTCCTGAAAAAAAAAAGAGAAAAAATAAATTAAATAATAAAATAAAGTAATTGTAATTATTTTACGACAAAATATTTTTCTTTTACGGAAAAATTAATCGTGGAAAAAAAAGAGATTAATTCGAAAATGAGGGAAAACGATAACGTGGGAAGATATCGAATTTCTTTTGATAATAATAACAATAATCATATTCCAATACAGCGTGAGAGCAAAAAAAGTCAAAAAAAACGTACAAATTTTCAAAATCAAACGAAGGACTCATGATATATTAAAGGAGGTGCGCCTCAATTCAAAGAAAAAGCCGCAGTTACAAATGTAGAAAAAATATAAATATCAATATACTCAAGAAAATCATTGGTACCCGATTCTAACGACTAGTTCGATACTCATGTGATTTTTCAATTTGTGATAATCAATACGTACTACTTGTCTACTTTTTATTAGATTCTTTTCGATTCCTTTGTGAACTTTCCAGAAAGCCACGATGGTTTCAAAATAATTTTCGATCGAATTTCGTCCAATTTTATTTGATAATTATTAAAATGAGGCCCCTCGAATACACGCGAACGCCTATAACTCAGGGGCCAACTCAATCGTCGAGAGGAGCTTTTTTGAGAGACTTTCGAATTTTTTTCGAGTATCCGAGCTGCGATTTTCGGGATTTCAAAAATACGTCCTTTCGGGAAAGAATCCATGACGGTTTCTAGTATTTTTGGATTTTCGAAAAGTGCAACGTATAGGTATGAAAAAAAATGGAGGAGGATGTTTTAGGGTTCACTTGCATTTTTATTATTTTTCTTTAGACATTTTTTAATGGATTTTGGAAATCGCAAAATTCGAAAAGAAATATTTGATTATTAAGAAAAAGGATTTCAATTTGAAGTATTAATATTTATCCATTTTTTAAAATAAAATTTGTAAATTAGTTAATTAAAATTCTGAAATGAACCTTCGGTAATATCGTGAATTTTCCATTGATACAAATTTTGGTTCTTTTCAAAAAATAAAATTTTTCAAATTTCCAAAATTCAAACAAGAAGGGACCATATTTTTACTCTCGATTATTTCCAAATTTTTCCATCATCCAAAAATTAATAATTATCCAATTATATATTTTCTTTTCCTAAAAAGTCTCGTTTCCAAAAATACGAAAATTGCCCAAAAAAAATTCAGAAACTTTCAGAAAATCCAAAAAACCGTAAATTTCAAAACAATATTTTTTTTTTATCCTCGCGGAAATTCGCTCTCGAATACAGAAAAAAAAAACCGAAATTCAAAAACGAAAAGAGAAATGTAAGAAATTCTGGTGATTTTTCCCGGTGAAGAATAAAAAGAAAACCTTAAAATTAATTAGAAACCATCGCAGCTTCGAAATTAGATCAAAAATTATGTAAAAAAAAGAGAGAGAGAGAGAACATGCACCGGAAGTGAAGAGGCAAAACTCGAAAACATGCCAACTAGAATTTCCAAAACATTTCCACTCGAAAAAGAAAATCGTGCACTGTGTGTGTGTGAGTGTGTGTGTGTGTTTTTTTTTCCGACATGCACATTCCATGCAAAGGTTCCTCACGAGATAAGAGGAGAAAAGAGAGATGCTGAAAGATGAAAAATAGAGAAACTGTTGAGTTGCTGTTGGTAATATTTTTTTTTTGGATTTTTGCATTTTTTTAATCAATTTTCTTTTGGTTTTCGTTCGAAATGAAAATAAAAACGAAGAAAAAATTAAAGGAACTCGGGTGCACATACTCTTGTTACCTTCGACTTTATTTCAAGCAAACCTCGAGGGAGGAAGGTCCACGAGATACCCACGCATTCCCAGAGAGCCAAAGCAACGAAAATGTAAATACACACTGTTGTTGTTGTTTTTGGGAATTTTCTATTTTTTTTTTTTTGGTTGGTTTGGAATTTTGGGATTGAAGACATTTTTCGGGATTTTTTTTTTGAAATTTTCGGGACGCGAAAAACGAACATTTCTCCCGAATTTTAAATTTTTCTTCTCCAGGAAGAAGGAGAGGGTGGGAAATAGGGGATGATTTTTTTTCTTTTGTAATTTTCTGTTCCGAATTTTTCTCGATACCCGATTTATGCTAATTAGCGATAACTCAAGAGACCAAGAAAAATAAAAGTAAAAAGAAGAAGAAGGAAGAAGAATCGCCACGATAATGAAATTCAAATCAACCTCAAGCGCAATGATCACTAAACATTGGCTAATGAAAACTGGAGGAGTTCTGGAGAACGTGTGTTTACGGGGATTTAATTAAAAAGGGGCTGAGGGGGTGATAAAGGGGTGGAATGCGGTTTCGGTGCATAACGACAGATTTTTATCGACTCAAGAGTACCTCCGAGCGAGCGAGCGAACGAGCGAACCCGGGAAAGTAATTTTTCCATTAATAATTATTTCACTTGCGCCCTCCCTCCCTCCCTTTTCAACCCCTTTGTTTTTTTCTTCTTTCATCCCCCTTCGAAAGTGAGCTTCAAAGTATCTCTCCTAGTCGCGGTGACTCGATTCCCACTGTGAGAATTGAAAAATAAAAAAAATAAAAGAAATAAAAAAAAGAAATAAAAAGAAATAAAAATAAGACAAAATAAATAAATAAATAAAATAGCGAAAACACTCGGAATTATAATATTATCAATAAAAATGTTCCAATAAAAATATTATCGAGGATAATTTATTAATAGCATTATTAATTACGAAATTTGCGATTTTATAATATTATAATAATTGTATCATATGGGAATACCATATAAATATATGACAACTGTGACATAATAATTTGATAACAATTATTATTATTATTAATCAGCAATGGTGATTAATAGTAGAATTTTAATTGAAAATATAATGATTTACTAATAATCATTAATTAGTAATGGCAATTAATAATAGCGATATTAATTAATAATCACAATTTTATAAATGATTTATTGATTATTATTTATAAGAATATTCAAAATTATAATATTAATAATAATGAATTAGAAGCTACCCACCCTAAATCTAATTAATAATTCGTTTCGCGACACCCAATGACTGATTCTCAATCGAATTCTATTTGGAAAACATCCTACATTAAAATGATAATTGCGACAAATAAGTTTTGAAAGACAACAAATGATTAATAATAATTAATAGGTATTCCACAAGAAACTGAGAATTAACAATAATTTTATAATAAAACATTCGTCCTTGTTATTTCAGATATATTTTTTTTCCGAAGAAAATTGGTATTACACTTACTTGCAGGATTTACTATTTTTTTTGCTATTTTCTAAATACTAATTTTGCGTGCGAGCAAATCATTAATTCATTAAAAATATAATACTTTCATTATTATTATTATTTAGTTTCTTTTTTTCGTATCCAATTTCACCATATTTTTTACACCGTTTGTTACAAATCCATTTCTGTTTTCTCTCTCGGCCCGTGGCGACGGGAGTGTGCAATTAAATAAATAGATAAACAACATTAATTATTTAGGGACTTCTCTCGGGACAATTAATCACCGTGGAATTTTTCTCCTGCAAGCTATTAAAAAGGAAAACTAGCCTCGAAATTACATTCGGTCGAGTTCTATGTTGAAAACACTCTAAATTAATAAAAAAAAAAATATAATGATAATAACAATAAATTAGAAACTACTCACCCTAAATCTTTAATCTGATTAATTTCGCGACATCTAGCGACTAATTGTCTGCCCAATTCTATTTTAAAAACACCCTCAATAATAATAATAATAATAATAATAATAATAATAATAATAATACCGACAATGGCAATAGCAATAACAACAATAATAACAACAAAAATAAAAATAAATAAAAATAAAAATGAGAATAGTAGTAATAGTAATAGTAAATTACTATTACTACTATTTTTATTTTTATTTTTTCTATATTATTAAATAATAATAATAATAATAATAATAATAATAATAATAATAATAATAATAATAATAATAATAGTAATAATAATAGTAATAATAATAATAATAACAATAATAACAATAATAATGATAAAAATCAGAAACTACCCTACTGATCTAGTGGCGATTACTATGCGAAATTAAAAAAAAACAACCATAAACTACCCTTATGGCCGGGGTTAGAGGGTAAACTTGAGCGAAAAAAAGGTCGTCGCGAGGAAGGGGTTGAGGGGGTAGGAAGCGAAAAAGGGAAGGAATGTCGTACAATATTGTAAAAGAAAAACAAAACCGAAAAGAAAAAGAAGAGGGAAAAAAAACGTGGTTTCTTTTTTTGCGGGGGGTTGGGGTTGGGGCGAAGGGGGAAAATCGGTGGATCAACTAGTTACCTTTTACCTGAAGCTTGGCCGTGTACCTGACTTCGGCGGCGGGGTTCGCGGCGACACATGTGTAATCGCCGGAATGCTCTGCGGCAAGACTCGAGATACTTAGAAGACTAGAATAAGGATCCAATTGGGAGATATTAGCGACAGATGCTAATTTTGGCGGTAATGGGAAAGGACTTTGGCCGTCTTTTAACCACGAGATAGTTAGGGGTGGATCACCTGCCGCGACCCCGCACACCGTCTTTGTCCTCATCCCTTCAGAAAGTCCATCTTGGAAAGCAAATGGCGAAATAATAGGGGGTACTGGAAAAGGTTAAGAAGAAGAGAAAGAAACATACGTGAGAGTAAGAAAAAGATGCTTTTCCCTAATTAAGTATCAAATTCTTCCCCAATTTTTACTTCCTCTATTTTTTTGGTTTCCCTTTCATCCGCATATATGTACATTTCAAATATCTTTCTTGCTTGGCGGTTACATATATATGCATAAATAGTATAGTAGTAGTAGTAGTAGTAGTAGTAGTAGTAGTAGTAGTAGCAGTAGTAGTACTAGTAGTAGTAGTAGTAATAGTAGTAGTAGTAGTAGTAGTAGTAGTAGTAGTAGTAGTAGTAGTAATAGTAGTAGTAGTAGTAGTAGTAGTAATAGTAGTAGTAGTAGTAGTAGTAGTAGTAGTAGTAGTAGTAGTAGTAATAGTAGTAGTAGTAGTAGTAGTAGTAGTAGTAGTAGTAGTAGTAGTAGTAGTAGTAGTAGTAGTAGTAGTAGTAGTAGTAGTAGTAGTAGTAGTAATAGTAGTAGTAGTAGTAGTAGTAGTAGTAGTAGTAGTACTAGTAGTAGTAGTAGTAGTACTAGTAGTAGTAGCAGCAGCAGTACTTTTAGTGGAGGTATTAGTAGTTAGTACAAATGTTAGTAATTAGTACCAGTTACAGTAATAGTCGTTATTTCAGTTTGTAGTAGTAGTGGTGGTAGTATTAGTTAATAATAATTAGTAATAGTTAATGTCAGTATGACTATTAATTGTAGTAATAATATCATAGTAATTAGCCACAACCAAATTAGTAATAATAATAATAGTATCAGTACGACTAGTCAGTATCAGTATAATAATAATAATAATAATAATAATAATAATAATAAAATTAATATGTTGTAATTCGTATGAGCAGCAATAATAATAATAGTTCTAATAAATGTAGTAGTAGTAGTAGTAGTAGTAGTAGTAGTAGTAATAGTAATGGTAGTAATAATAATAGTAATTGTAGTACTACTAGCAGTTGTAATAGTAGTATAGTAGTAATAATGAATCAAACGACAACACATCTATAGTAACAGTGAATAGTAACAATAGTATTGGTTAGTAACACCCGTAATGGTAATTAAAAATACCAGTAGTAGATAACCATTATAGTAGGAATAAGTAAAAAAACAAAATAATAGCGGTAGTAGTATTTATCAACAGTCAACTCATTGTCAGTAGTAATTAGTAGCAATATCGGTACTAATAGTCATCGTCGGTAACGGTAGAAATTGATAACGCTATTGGTAGAAGAAGCAAAAGTGGTACTAGCAATGGTTAGAAACAATAGTATTAGGAACTTATCATTGGCAACAGTCTGACGTAGGTAGTAACGGTTAATGTCAGTATCGGTATTGATTGTAACAATTGTACGAATTAGCGACAAGCAAATTAGTAATAGTTATAATCGGTATTAATTAGCAACAGTTAATAACGGTATCGGTATTAATGACGGTAACGATAGCGATTAGCAACAACCGAATTAGTATCACTGGTCAACGGCGTCAGCGCCAACGGTCTTAATTGGTAACAGCATTGGTCAATATCGGTATTGATTCTAGTAATAGTAGCGATTAGACGCAATGAAATTAGTAACAGTCATCGTCGGTATCGGTGAACAACGGTATTGGTAGTGGTGTCAGTACCAGTTAGCGGCTGTCGAAATATTAATCGTAGTAATTGCACTAATTAGCAACAATCAAATTAGTAATATGCATCTCATTGGTATTGGTAAACAACGGTATTAGTAGTGGTATTAGCAAAAGTTAGCGGCTGTGGAAATTTGTAAAAAAAAAGTCAGTCTAATTATCATCGTCATTAATTAATCATTATTTTCACTAGAGGTATAACAATGATGGTTAGTAATATTTTTTTTATTAATGACTGTTAATGTTTAATGACAATTACTAATATTTCTATGCAAAATTAGTGCCAGCAGTCGAGGTGACTGAAAACAGTAGACGCGGAGTCCTAGTTGGTCCCAGTACACCGATACCAATATTAGTAGTTGCTGATAGTAGTCTAATTAGTATTTCGTAATTCGTATTAACGGTATTAGTACCGGTATTGGTAATAGAAATTGGTCAAAATGATAGTATTAGTGGTCGATGTCGGTACTGTAGTTATAATAGTGACAGTAATTAGTAGTTGCTAATAGTTGACTAATTATTATTTCGTAATTCGTATTAAAGGTATTAGTACCGGTATTGGTAATAGAAATTGGTCAAAATGATAGTATTAGTGGTCGATGTCGGTACTGTAGTTATAATAGTGACAGTAATTAGTAGTTGCTAATAGTTGACTAACTATTATTTCGTAATTCGTATTAACGTTATTAGTACTGGTATTGGTACTAGTATTGGTAATATTAGCAGTCGATGTCGGTACTATAGTTACGGTAGTACAGTAGCGGTAATATAGGTACTATAGTTATAATACTAATAATTCGTAATTCGTACTATCGGTATTGGTACTAATAGCATCGGTAATGGAAGTTGGTAACGGTGATAGTAATGTCGGTCAATGTCGGTACTATAGTTACGGTAGTATGGTAGTCGTAACGGGTACTATATAGTGACATCAGTAATTCGTAATTCGCGAAAACGGTACTAATTAGTATGACAGGTCGCAGAAGTTGGTAACGGCGATAGTAGTGGCGGTCGATGTCGGTAGTACTATAGTTATGGTAGTTAATAGGGGGAAATCGGGCAAAACGATCGGTAGCCCAGTCAGGTTCTTCTTCGTCCCTTTGGCCGCAACTTACGGGCTCTCTTTTTTTCGAATCGCTACACGTACTTTCGAATGCTCAAGTACGTACTTACAAATGCTAAATCGATTCCGCACAGCAGAGCAGAGCAGAGCAGAGCAGAGCAGGGCAGGGCAGCAAAGCAAAGCGCCTTCATTTATATTGTCAAGAACTTTTCTCTACCCGGTTTCATCCTACCGCTCCATTTTACCCAACTTTCCCCTATAGTTGCAACGGTACATCTAGTAATGGTCGTGATAGTAACGGTACTTGTGTTGGTACGTCCATGTAAATATATATATATATATAGAAAATATCTTGTTTCAACAACAATAATAATAATAATGATAAGGATAATGATAAGAATAATGATAATAATAATAATGTAGAATATATATATACAGTAGAGGCAAATAGTAGCAATGTAGTAGAAGAAGAAATATAAGTAGTTTGTTTTTTTTTTTTAGCTTGGCTCCAAAATTCCCTGTTGCCCTTAGAATTAATGAAGAATCTTTATACAAGAAGTAAAGAAAGACACTCACACGCATCACCAATCGTCGCTCAATAAAACGCATACATTTAATGAAAAAACGAGCATTTCAATGGAGTCTCATGGTGTCGAGGGATTTTTTTAGAATTTGTTTTCTCTTTTTTTTTCTTCTTCTTTTTGAAAGTTTCCGTTGAAAAAGGGTATAGCGAAAATTACCATTCAACTCGGTTTCAAAGGTACACGCATTCGGGGACGAAAGTTAAAAAATATCAAATTCGCAGATATTATAAATTTATATTAATATACATAATATTAATATAACGATAAATATACATATATTAATATACATTCGTTATTATATTGTTAATATACTAATTGTAAGAATTATATATCAACACTAATAATATATGTTGGAGCAATGAATAATTATAATAATATATGGTAACTATATTATACTTGATAATAATAATAATAATTATAATAATTATAATGCAATTGCAATTATGCATTCTATTTATAAGAATTGCATTTGGTTTTTTATTTCATATCCTTTTGTTTACTTACAAGAGACTTGTATTATTTATTTCTTGACTTTCGCAGGATAGTAAAAATTACTGCTGCATACTTTGGGACGGAAATTAAGAAATACGAAATTTCTGAAATTTATAATAATCTGATAGTATAATAATAAAATGGTGTAACATGTATAATAATAAATATTAATATGCATACTAATTGTCATAATTATTAATATATATTTTAATTATATAATATTACACATAATAATAATTAAAATGCAATGGAAATGCATTCCATTTATTACAATTCAATTAGTATTTTATTTATCAAAATAATCATTTGATATTTCATTTACAAAAATGTCGCATCCATACAATTTTTTTGCTTAACTTTTGTCCCTAAATGCAGCAAAAATTACCATAATTCTAGTTTCCCCGTTGGATGGTAAAAATTACTATCCGCGTACGTCGTCGTTTGTTTTGCAACAACTGAATTAATAATAACAACAATAATAATAATAATAGTAAAAAATTGCAATAAATAATTATAATTAACCAAGATCTTTCCTTCTTTGCAAAAAATTCACGTCTAGTGACAATTACTAACACAAGCAAATAATTTTTGGAGGAAAAATCCCTCGACATTGTGAAAATCCATTCCAAAGATGAGACTTGAAGATGGAAGAATTTTGGGAAGCCGGGAAGAAAACGATTATTATTCTTTTTTTTTTCTTTTTCGTTTCGTTTTTTGGATCTAAGGTGAGGAAGGTAACATGCAATTGGAGCGATTTTGGAGGTTTTATGCTTAGTTTAAGTTATTTATAAAAGAAGATCGTAAGATCTACAATGTTTCCAGAAACTCGTGACGAGACTTTCCAACAAACTCGGGCAGTTTCTGTAAAACTTCCACTTCGGAGGGTAAACTCATTTTCCCTCCGATTGCCAATTTTTAAAAAGTGCCATTTCGCTCACAGCGAAGTAGCTGCCCATTTTTCTAACCTATTTTATATTTATAGGAAAGATATCCCAGATTTTTTCAAATTTCCACCCCATTTGTAATTTTTATGGATATCAATTTGTTACGAAATTTTTCCAATTTTTTTTTTTTTTTTTTCAAAACGAACTGTTTTACAATACAATAGCCTGCATGCAAAATTGAAAAAAAAGCTATTGTACCAAAAAGTTCTGTCATTGTAGAATTTCCAAAAAATACCAAAATCCAATTGCAAACTTCCTTACTTCAAATTCCCACCCTGGTTCTTATTAGATGGTATCTAGGATTTAAAGAAAAAAAAGAAGAAGACCAATTGCAAGTCAACATTCCCATTTTTTAGAGTCAATTTTTAAAAAAAAAGTTATTTTACAGAAAAAAATTATTCCCTCCTATTTTTGGATTTCCAAAAATTCCGAATTCCTTTTGCAAAACTTTCCTTTTTCAAAATTCCACCGAATTTATTGCTCTACATTTATTAATTAACAATTCCATTTTTTGAACTAATTTTCAAAAAGAGCTATTTTGCAAAAAGAGGATAATACATATTCAGAATTTCAAAAGCAGATATTTTACAAAAAAAATTGATATTTATAATTAAAATAATAAATAAAACAACCCATTTTTCGAATTTTCTAAAAGAGAATCCACTTGTATCCCCTTCTTTCCAAATTCCCACCCCACCGACTGCTTTAATTTTACTAATGAATTATTAAAATTCCCACAAAATCCAAAACCTCAGATTTTTAATACACTTTCCACAAAAATCGAATCCTTGAATTTTTAAAATATTCTCGATTACATCCAAAACCTGAGATTTTTTAATTCACTTTCCGCAAAAACCAAAACCCCAAATTTAACAAATTTTCAATAAAATCTAAAACATCAGATTCAAAAAATATTTTCAAGGAAAACTAGAACCTCAACATTCAATTTTTAATAAATATTTTCGGTAAAATCTAAAATCTCAGATTTTAAAAATATTTTCGATTAAATCCAAAACCTCGGGTTTTTATATAAACGTACTGTGTAAAAAACCAAAACCCCAAATTTAAAAAAATGCCAATAAAATCTAAACCATCAGACTAAAAACAAATTCCAATAAAAACCAAAACCCCAAATTTTAAAAATGGTCAATAAAAACCAAAACCTACAATTTCAAATTTTTTAAAAATATTTTCGATATACTCCAAAATCTCAAATTCGAAAAACGATTTTCAATGAAATCAAAAACCTCAGATTTTCAGCAAAATTTCTTAGAAAATCCAAACCCTTAAACTCCCATTAAATTTCCATTAAATTTCCATTAAATCTGCCAGAAAATTAAAATCCCATAAAAAATTGCCCAATTCCCCCTAAAATTGTTTCCGAAAGTCTCGTCACATCGTTTCCTAACGATGCTTTTTCCGCATTCACGCACGCAGTTAAATCATCTCTGTTAGACTTTTCTGGGCAAACAGGTAAAACTCGTTGTTTCGAAATTCGGGCAAATATATAATGTATGTATAAAGATATAGAAAATAGTATATATATATATACATGTAAGTATATATATATGTATGTATATCAGAGGAGACCTAGAAGAAAAGGATTACCATGGACCACGAGTCGTTGAGTATGAGATACCTCAGCGGCGAGATTACGCGCGACGCACGAGTAATTCCCATTATGATCTGGAGACAAACTTTCAATCATCAATATACTATTAAACTGATCCACATTTGTTATGGTTACGCGCTCCGAGGGCCCCATAGAACGGCCGTCTTTCAGCCACGAAATGGACAGTGGCAGGTCCCCTCGCGTCACCGAGCACGTCAGCGACGTGCGCTCGCCAAGGTGCAGGTCGCGATCTGCTGAGAATGGGCTAATTTTTGGAGGAACTGGAAGTACAATAATACAAACAAAGGCGGCGCTAGAGTGTCAGTCAATCAAAGCAACGCTTCGAGAACCACAAGAATCAAAGAAAAACGCATAATCAACGCCAACCCCCTCGAGAATCCACCCTCCCCCATGGGCGCGAGCGAATCTGCAAAAGAAAGGTGCTCTCGATTTGCGATATTAGGTCTTCTCCGGGCCCCAGCGAGCGGCCAATCCGGGGCGGGCGATCCTGGAACAGAGGAATCGAGAGGTCCCTGGAGGAACTGACGAATGTCCTTTCTTACCTATCACGGCGACTTCACCGGACCTTCTGGCACTGTGGCCCTGTTTGTTCTTGGCCCAGCAGGTGTAGAGTCCGGAATCACCGGATTTCTGGACCGAGGATATCACCAGAGTGCCGTCGGGCATGACCTTCTGGCGCAGGTCGTCCGGCAGCTCCCTGCTGGCGCGTTCCCACTTGATGGCGTCGATGGGATACCCGGCCACCGGACACTTGAGGCGCAACGTCTCTCCGGCCACGGCGGTCACTTTGGGTATCAGTCGTATAAATGGAAGCCCTGGAGACAGAAATCAGGGGTTCGATGGGACTCCAAGGAGAGTTTCAGCGTCGATTGACGCCGTTTCATGGGGGTTGACGCGGTTCCAGCGTCGATTGACGCCATTTCAGAGTCAATTGACGCCGTTACAACGTCGCTTGACGTCGTTTTATGGGGGTTGACGCTGTTATAGCGTAGACAGACGCTGTTTCATGGGGGCTAACGCCGTTCCAGCGTTGATTGACGCTGTTTCATGGGGGTTGACGCTGTTCCAGCGTCCATTAACGTCGTTTCATGGGGGTTGACGCTGTTTCATGGGGGTTGACGCTGTTCCAGCGTCGATTGACGCCATTTCAGAGTCAAATGACGCCGTTACAGCGTCGACTGACGTCGTTTTATGGGGGTTGACGCTGTTATAGCGTAGACAGACGCTGTTTCATGGGGGCTAACGCCGTTCCAGCGTTGATTGACGCTGTTTCATGGGGGTTGACGCTGTTACAGCGTCGATTGACGCCGTTCCAGAGTCAATTGAAGTCGTTACAGCGTCGATTGACGTCGTTTCATGGGGGTTGACGCTGTTTCATGGGGGTTGACGCCATTTTGAGGTGGTTGACGCCGTTCCAGCGTCGATTGACGCCATTTCAGAGTCAAATGACGTCGTTACAGCGTCGATTAACGTCGTTTTATGGGGGTTGACGCTGTTATAGCGTAGATAGACGCTGTTTCATGGGGGCTAACGCCGTTCCAGCGTTGATTGACGCTGTTTCATGGAGGTTGACGCTGTTTCATGGGGGTTGACGCCGTTCCAGCGTTGATTGACACTGTTTCATGGGGGTTGACGCTGTTCCAGCGTCGATTGACGCCATTCCAGAGTCAATTGAAGTCGTTACAGCGTCGATTGACGTCGTTTCATGGGGGTTGACGCTGTTTCATGGGGGTTAACGCCATTTCGTGGGGGTTGACGCCATTCCAGCGTCGATTGACGCCATTTCAAAGTCAAATGACGCCGTTACAGCGTCGATTGACGCCATTTCAAAGTCAAATGACGCCGTTACAGCGTAGATAGACACTGTTTCATGGGGGCTAACGCCGTTCCAGCGTTGATTGACGCTGTTTCATGGGGGTTGACGCCGTTCCAGCGTTGATTGACACTGTTTCATGGGGGTTGACGCTGTTCCAGCGTCGATTGACGCCATTCCAGAGTCAATTGAAGTCGTTACAGCGTCGATTGACGTCGTTTCATGGGGGTTGACGCTGTTTCATGGGGGTTAACGCCATTTCGTGGGGGTTGACGCCGTTCCAGCGTCGATTGACGCCATTTCAGAGTCAAATGACGCCGTTACAGCGTCGATTGACGTCGTTTTATGGGGGTTGACGCTGTTATAGCGTAGCTAGACGCTGTTTCATGGGGGCTAACGCCGTTCCAGCGTTGATTGACGCTGTTTCATCATGGGGGTTGACGCCGTTCCAGCGTCGATTGACGCCATTTCAAAATTAATTAACGTCATAACAACGTCGATTGACGCCGTTCCAGCATCGATTGAAAGTTTCAGGAAGTTACACTCCAGCATCAACCGACGCTAGAGGGGTTCTTTTGGAACCCAGTGTTCCAGAGAGATAGCGAACAAAGGGGATTTGAAATTCGAGATGAATATAATAAGATTGTTAGATAATTAATTAATTAATTAATTTTATGGGGAATCAAGAAATTTCCAGACCCAATTGCATTATTGTTTGTTTGTTTGGAATTTAAAAAAAATACTATTATTTGCAAAATAAATAATCCATTGCAGGGTTTTGCTGGGGTTTTGCTAGGGACTTTAGCAGAATCGTACCGTAAACGTTGAGCCGTGCCGAGTGCGTGACTCTTCCCGCACGGTTCTCGGCGGTGCAGGAATACTCGCCACCGTCTTCCACCATGACGTGACTAATATTTACATGGGAGATCACGTCGCCGTGCACCGTCACGTATTGACCTATAACAAACCTGGAAAAACAAATAAGAAAAAAAAAAGAGAAACAATCGCGGGAGTGGATATCCAATCTCGAATCGCGTGGAATCGATTCCAAATAAAAGAGATACAAAAATAATAATATTAGCGACTCAAAGGATTGAAAAAACAAATCCCGAAAATCGGTTTCCCTCGGTTTCTTTCGAAATTGAAAGCCGAAATCCAGGCTCTTTTTTTTTTTACTATTTTTAACCCATACCTTCCATTCGTGGGTAAGGGGAAGCCATCCAAGTTCCAGCTGACCTTAGGCGTGGGATTCCCGGTAGCGGAGCATTTCAGGGAGACTGCCGGTCCCGGTTGCAGGGTTTGCTCGATGAAGGAATACAACAGTACCGGGGGTGCATCTGCAGGAAAAAAAAGGGTTTTTCGAATTCGCCAAAAAAATATCAAGGTTCGCGCTTTCCCCCAAAAATGGGCTAAAAAAAAATTTCAAGAACGGGGTAGGATAAGTCATTTCTAAGAGTAATTTTTCCCGTAGAATCGATTCCAAGGATCAAATTTGACGAAATCCCAGCGGAAGTTAGAAAAAAGTAGGTTTTTTGAGGAAAAATTGCATTTCTCGTTGGAATTCGGGAATTTCGACAATGAAAATGGGTTCCTCGGAAAAAAATACATCGGATATGGGCCTCCCGGAAGTTCTAAAAAAAACTTTTCCAAAAGTCGATTTTTTGGGGCATACCTTCCCCTCCCTCAAAAATAGGGTAAAAATTAAAGCATAAAACAGAAACCAGAATTTCTCCGAAAAGACACTCACCGCCCAGTTGCAACTCGGCCGAGGCTTGAGCGGAGTCCCCCTCGGACCTTCTAACGACGCACTGGTACATGCCCTGATCCTCTCTACCGATTCCGTTGATCCTTAGGTACTCGGATTGCCTTCCAGTGCCCGGAAGTTGCCGGCCGTCTTTGTACCAGGTGATGAAATGGGTGCCGCTTTGAGCATTGCTTAAACCTATTTCACAATAAAATTCGGCGTTCCCTCCCAGATGCACCGTCAGCAAGGACGGCTTCACCTCGACTTGCAACGGCACCGTCACGATCAACCTGCGTGGCAGCAGAAGGGCGGCCTTATAAAGAGCGCCCGAAACGAAATTAACACTTTGCCGTCCGCACCGTCCGTCTGATCGGGATTTTTTCGTTTGGCGCCGGTATAAGTCTTTGTGTACGACACCAACGTGGTGCCACCGGCGCTTGCCCGGTAGTTTTCGCATGGCACCAACGTGGTGCCAGCGGACGGCATAGCGTTGAAAGAAAAAAGAAAATGTCCTTACCTGAGTTCGGCACTGGTTTCACCCCCAGGATTGGACGCGGAGCACCGGTAGATCCCGCTGTCCTCGATGGTGACGGTTTCGATGGCTAAAATGGCCCCCAGGAGTCTCGTCCTCGGGCCCGAAAGCACCAGCATCGGTTCCGTGTTCGTTTGGACGAACCATCTGCGGCCCAAGGGGATGGAAAGTGTGGAAAAAAGAAAAAGAAAATTTTTATTTTCTTTTTTTAGGATCGTTTCGGTTTAAATAAATTAGTATTACATATTATTAGCAATTATTAAAATAATAATGTTATATTACTACAGTACCATTAGAATTCGAATGAAAACAACATTATAATAATATGAATATAATATTAATCATAATTACTATTGTATTATTGTAATTAATATAATTTATAATAATTTATATTATTTATAATAATCACCTACTTAATTACGTAAAATATTTTTCTGACAATTAATACATACAATTTTTAATTTAACTTAATCTGTTTTGTTGATACAATAATTAACAACAACAAGCTTATCTGGTTACCATTATTGTTAATTTCGCCTTATCAATTTCCTACTGTTTTTCCAAATTTCTGTATTTTTTTCACAGTAAATAGGGAAAATTTACTGGAAGATTGTAATTTGTGAATATTAACACTGCCGTTCGCACGTCTGTACGACACCAACGTGGTGCCACCGGCGCTTGCCCGATAGTTTTCGCATGGCACCATCGTGGTGCCACCGGACGGCATAGTGTTAAAAGAAACCTGGGAATTTTGAAGATAGTAAAAAGTTAACAACGTGAAATTGCAAAATTAGTAATCGTTGTAATTGGATAAAATTTGTTATAAACGATTATAATCAAAATGAATTAATTGAAATTAATTATTGAAAATTCTATTTTATTGTTGAAGATACGTATAAATTTTGATTAGCGTGACAACGTAAAATTCCGAACGCATCAATTCTGAAATTAGTAAAAAATTAGCGAAACGAAATGGCAAAATTAACAATAGTAGCAATTACACAATTATATTGTTAATAATTGAATATATTAACACGATGAATGAATGAATTTAAACCTTGCACTAATTATGCACTTTATTTCAGTACTAATTATATATTTCGAAAACGACAAACCTTCTAGTTTGGAAAATCTATAAACTGTGCAAAATAAATGTCACCACCCACTCACTAAAACACTGAAGAAATACTGATATTTTTTTTGTTGTCGTTCAGGACCAAGGACCAAATTTACCACCCACCTGTATTCCGGCGGGGGGCAGGCTTGGGCCACGCAAACGAGAGACGTGGACTCGTCCTGCGAGACGTGGATGATTCCGGAATGACCTAATATGGCCGGGGGCACCACACCCCTATGATCTGAAAATTCCCCCCCAAAAAAAATCACTTTATTTCCTTAGGGGGAGGGTTAATTTGTCCCTCAGAGGAAGAAAATAAAACAAAATTGGTCAAAGGTCGAATAAATTTCAAAAATTGATAATAGAAAATTGTAAAATTAATGATAAAATAGACAATTTGTCTAATCGATAATTGGTAATTAGAGAAATTTTCTTGTAAAAAAAATATAAAAATAAAAGGGAAATAATTGAAAAATATGAATAAATCCATACGGGAAGTTGTCACCTCCAAGGTGACTGGGGGACCAGAAATCCCTTAAGACCGGGAATTCAGGCTCCCCCGGAGAGGGTGCGTGGGGTGAAAGAAGGGGTTGAAATTGCAAGGGACTTACCGGCTATTCTAACATTGGCTATTGAACTAACAACAACTTGTCTCGTGAGTCTGTGCATCGTCCGACACCTGTACCCCGGGATTTGATCGCTGAACTCCAGACTGTGCACGAGAAGCTCGCCCGTTGGTAATAAATGAAACTTCCCATCTGCAATTGCAATCGAAAAGTGCATATTTATTACAATTAGAAGGGCCGGGGGGGGGGGGGGGGGGGGTGAAAAAAAGAATAAAATAGAATAAAATAGTAGCCCCCCCCCCCCCCCCTGGAAATCTCACGTCACCCCCCTGGTCTTCGTCTAAATATTTATTTATCCAATCATTTAATTGACGATAATTAAATTCTAATTTTTTTTTTTTTAGCTCGAGTTGAAAGGGAGCGGGACCGGATTATCTCGAAATAATCACCCGATGGACCTTTACGAATTCGCAAAAAATTATTGGAAAATCCGTCGGCGTCTCATCGAAGGTTTTCGAGCGAATTCGAGAAAAAGGTCTCCTCGTGCATTTTTAAGCTATTCATCCCGGGGGCTCTTCTTTTTTTTTGTTTCTTCAACCCCCGCGAAGGTTAAGGGTGGCACGTCCGATTCGATGAACCGGGGGGGGGGGGGGGGGGCCGATAGTCGACGCGGGGGCGGAAAAGCGCCCACTCGAGTCCGAACCGTTGAGGGTCCATTCGGAGGGTCGCTGGAAAATTCTCCGTTCCTCCGTGTTATTGTCACGGGGGATGAATCAATCGAAGCGTGGAAATTTGGATTAGAGCCGTCGCGATTGATTTCCAGGGCGAGCGAGAAAGTCAACAGTCGAGTCAAGGGTGGCAAATAACGTACCTCCTTGTAACGATGGATAAATATAAAACGACGGTTCTTGTAACCAAGAGACAACACGTACAAGATCCTTAACAAAGGTTGGCACGACGCATCGCAGCACCGCGGTGCATCCCCTGGATGCACCGCCTATCACCTCCACCTCGACTTTGTAAGACTGAGCAACCACTGGAAGCGAAGAGAAAATTTTTCCGGATGGATTATTATTATTACTATTATTATTACTGTTATTATTATTATTACTATTATTATTACTGTTATTATTATTATTACTATTATTATTACTGTTATTATTATTATTACTATTATTATTACTGTTATTATTATTATTACTGTTATTATTATTATTATTATTATTATTATTATTATTATTATTATTATTATAATTATTATTATTCGAATTAATGATATTCCTCGAATTATCACTTCATCGTTAATAAATTAAATATTGAAATAGATGAAATTATTTATAACATCAAAATTCGAAAAATAGCAAATAATTCTATGTAGAATAAATTGCAGTGCAAATTGGCAAAATGATTTCCAGGAAGAAATTTCGTTGCAGTTCGCTTTATGAAAATGAAAAAATTGTCAAAACTGAAACTAACGCTTTGTCCCCCTCCCCCCTCCGCACGTCTGATCGGGATTCTTTCGTTTGGCGCCGGTACAGATCTTTATGTACGACACCAACGCGGTGTCACCGGCGCTTGCCCGATAGTTTTGGCGTGGCACCGACGTGGTACCACCCGTGGACGGCATAGTGTTAATTGAAAAGAAAAAAAAAAAGGTAATTGGCTCGAACAACATTTCGATCGTGAAAATTCAAAATTAATTGGCAAAATAATTTCGAGGTGAGACTTTTCTTGTGAAAACTGTCGGGCAAGCGCCGATAGTGGCACCACGTTGGTGTCGTACGTAAAGATTTGTACCGGCGCCAAACGAAAGAGTCTCGATCAGACCTGCGGGGGGGGGGGGGGGGGCGCAAAGTGTTAATATTGAATATTAAGTAATTTTTTATTTTCATAATTTCGAGATCATGTTTCCTGAGAAATGCTTTGGAAATTTATCAAATAGAAATATACCAGACGAAATTGTACATTTTATATCTTATAGCAAAAAACATTGCGTAGACTGGGTATAACAAATAAAATTGGTCAATTGAAAAAAAGAATCATACGTTATTATTATTATTATTATTATTATTATTATTATTATTATTATTATTATTATTATTATTATTATTATTATTATTATTATTATTCAATTAATCGATATAATAATTAACGTAATTATCATCGTTATTATTATTTAATGAATTACGAGCCTTGCTACTCACCGGCCCTGACTTGGACATCGCGACTGATGATCTTGCCCACGGAGTTGCTGGCCACGCACTTGTAGGACGAGCTGTGGACGTCCTGACGGTAGGAGGCCGCGGGAAAGGGCAGCAGCACCAGGGTGCCGTTGTGCAGGACCCGCCTAACGCCCGGGACGTCGTTCACCTGGTGACCGTCGGACGTGGACCAGTCTATGGTGGGCGAGGGGGTGCCGGAAGCCGCGCAATCGAGCCATGCCCCGGTGGTGTTGGAGAACTCGACCCGCGAGGGCGGCTCCACGATGAAATTCGGGCCCCTGGTGTGCGAGTCGAAGTTGCCCGCCGAGATGATGGCCGCGGTTGCGCCTGCAATCATCCGAAGGATCCGTCGCAGCGAGCACGGCACCGCAAAGGGATGCAAATTTTCTTTGTTTTTTTTTTTCACGGGGGGGGGGGGGGGTGGAAATCGAGACCCGGGGCTTTTATTAATTCTTAATTAGAAAAAGTCGTAATTAAAGATACTACTTGGCCATTAAAATATTCCATTAACGCTATAACTCGAGCCTCTCGGTCGATTCCACCCCCCGGGGCCGCCGCCGCCGCGGCAGGAAGGACGTATCTGCGTCGGGAGTCGCCGGGGGCGAAGCTACCCTCTGGTTCTCAGCCGGAGGGGGATGCACAGGGTAAGAAGAGGACGACGTGCATCCGCGAGGGAAGGTAAGATAGCGTGGAACGAGCGAAAGGGATGGAGCTTGCGACGGGATGGGATAGGATAGGATAGGATAGGATGGGCTAGGATTGGGTAGGATTGGGTAGGATAGGGTAGGACAGGGTAGGATAGGGTAGGAGGAAAAGGAGAGAGCCCGCGCGTTATTAAGCTAAAGTTCCTTCACCCCGAAAGGAAAGGAGAAGCAGAAGGGAAGGAAAAAGCCGAGAACCGGGAGCTTCGGCGAAGCTTAAATTTGAGATTGTCATTGCCGTGGAAACAGCGAGACATCGTTAATGTTCACCGTTGAGATTAAAGGGAGTTTCGAAGACTCTCTTTTCTCTTACCGCTCTTATACAATCCCTTTCATCCCTTACCTTTACTATCCGCAATTATAAGAGATTTTTCCAGGACGTCTTTAGAAAAAGAAAAAAAAAAGAGAGAGAAAGAAAAAAAAAGTAAAGGGTGGAACGAGGCAAGGGATGAAGAGGAGGAGCAGGAGGGGGGGAACGGGGAGGGGGAGGGGAGGAGGAGGAACGGGGGTGGAAAAAAAAAAAGAAGAAATTTCCTTAGCATTTATTCAGACCCGCGGAAGGAAAATACGGAGAAATAGGAGTGTGTATTTAAGGGATGTTCTTTGAATACTTTTTTTTGCCGGTTTCCGTTGCTACCCCCTTGGATCTTCTTTTTTTCTTCTTCTTCTTCTTCCTCTTCCTCTTCCTTTATTGCTTTCCCTTTTTTTCCAAACTCCGTTCCCCGGGATTTATTGTAATGCGATTTGTTTTTTCGACGGTAGAGGCGGAGTTGGAGGCTTTTTTATTTAACCCTCCGCGAGCCATGTGGGGTTGAATCAACCCCATAGTATTCTACGTTACGTGTTTTTGAAAATTTATTGAAAAATAGCAGTTCTTTTTTTGTTTTTCTGGAAATTCGTTGGAATTATTAGCGTTGGTGTTAGTATTATTATTATTATTATTGTTGTTATTATTATTATTATTATTATTATTATTATTATTGTTATGGTTGGTGTTATTATTGTATATTTTAGAAAACATTTTTCATATATTTGAGATCTTCGATTTTATTGAAAATCCATCGAGATTCATTTTCCATTTGAATCTTTTGTAGTTGAATCGTATATTTTTTTTTTTTTATATGGATAATGTTTGACGTGAATTTAACCCCACGTGGTTGAGGGTGTGACTTTTATTCACCTGCTTTCGCAGTGTTAACGCTCTCGCACGAGTCCCCTGGAGCGTGAATATATAATTTGTGTTATAGGGAATATTATCTATATATATACGCATGCACTTGTAACGTATGGAAAAAGTGATGGACTCCTCTGGACTCGCATGAAATGGATTAACCGTGAAATGAAATACAATAAATTAAAATAATATAAAAAGGTAAAATAATAAAATTCATAAATTCAGTAATTTTATTATTTTACTTTATCTTATCTTATTTTATTACTACCATTATTCATTTTTTTATATCATTTTTTATATGCTATTATTATTATTATTATTATTATTATTATTATTATTATTTTTATTATTATTATTATTGAAAATTTATATGCATAGAAAATAATATAAAAAAAAAAATAAGCAACGACAATAAAACAAAGAAATTAATAAAATTGATAAATTTATTGATTTTATTATTTTTCTGTTTTTATTATTTTTATTTTATTATTATTATTATTATTATTATTATTATTATTATTATTGTAATATTATTTTTCTATTATTAACTTTTTTATATTATTTTCAGTATATGTAAAAGTTTATGGAAATGAGAAGCCACCACCCCCTTGAAGACGGGGATGTTTCGAAACCGGGAGGAAGGCATCTGTTTCTTTTTTTCTTTCGCGTTTTTTTTTTCCAGGCACTTGTTGGAAATTCTGGGATTCGAGGCTGGAAGTGAGGGAAAACGGCTTCTTTTTCTCCAGATTTTCCTTACGGGATGTAAGGAAAGTTTTGCGACGGGGAGGGCGATGGTATGGGGCTCCTCCCCGTGCGGAGGCACGGAAAAGTTTCCCTTCCGATGGAAGAAGCTCCTTCTCTCCCTTTCTTCGCCGTCCTCGATGAGGTTTGGGGAAGTTTCGGCGGTTTACAATCGTACGAGCTATAATACAGTGTGTTTGGAAGCCACGCGGAGGTAAACAGAACGGGACAGAAGGGGGGGGGAGGGGGGAGGAAATCTGCTGGAGGCTTTAAGGTATCGAAAGGGAGGATAGAGGATCCCTTCTCGGGGTAAATCCTTTCGCAGCGATTTCGCGTTAGGATAAGACGTTCGTGAGGATAATAGAATTCCCCGGGAAAAAAAGGGGGTTCGGGGTAAACTCATTTCTGGGGTAATTTGCCGAGTTCTTGGGGGAATTCGGTATTTTTGGTGGTGAAACCTGGAGAAATACAAGAATCGGTTCGAATTTCTCCATAACTACGTCGATAATAATAATAATAAATAATAATAATAACAATAATAATAAAAATGATTAGAATAATAATACTGATATTATAATAGTTATTATTATTATTATTATTATTATTATTATCATTATTATCATTATTTTTAATATTAATATTATTATTCCTTGCAAAATGATTATATTAAAATTGGAAGTTTCTATTTCAAATAGTTATTACTATTATTATTATTATTATTATTGTAAAGGCAATTCTAATAAAACAATAATAAAAATAATAATTCTTTGAACGACACCAATAATGATAATAATAATTTTAAAAAGTCAAATATTAAAAATAAACAATAACAAACACAGCATTAATAATAATAATTTTAATAACGAAAATAATAATGATTGTTATTATTATTATTATTATGTAAGGGATGAACTGGAAAAATTATTATTTAAGGAGAAATTATATTTATTAATATATATGATGCGTTAATTTTATTATTATTATAATGACCATTGTAATACGACAATAATAAAAATGATAATTCTTCGAACGACACCAATAATGATAATAATAATTTCAAAAAGTCAAATATCAAAGATAAAACAACAACAAAGACAGCATTAATAATAATGATAATTTTAATAAGGAAAATAATAATGAGTGTTATTATTATTATCTATGAGACGACCTGGAAAAATTATTTTTCAAGGATACGATAAATTTAACGTCGAAATTTACCAAATGTTGTTTATTTACCAAAATGTTGAATTCACATAAAATATTAATGCATATCCCAACCATTCGCTAAATTTATGGAGTAATATCGTTTTTCTCAATTTCAATAACGTGTAATCGAAGATATTTATTGATATGATCGTTAATAAATTATTACAGAAAAAAAAGGTGAAAAAGAAAAATGATGCGGGTGCCACGTCCCAGAAAAACCCTTGAATAACGTTTTTTTTCTTTAATATCAAAATTGTAACGATGCACTTTTGCACAGGATGCAAAAATGTAACGTGCACTTTTCAATCGAGGGCATGCATATTTCCCGAAACGAACCAATCGAGCGCTTCTTAAACCCTGGCAAAACCCGCAAGTGCATGGGGGCAAATTATAATTGACGAAACGAAGTCGAATAAAAAAAAAAAAAAGTGCAATTTCAAAGGCAGCTTTTCCCGATCGCAACCGATGCACGTAAACCAACTAAACTCCTCTTTCGGCGAAAATTTACATTTTATTACCGCGATTAAATGTTGTTTACACTCGCGCTACGAATTTTTCGACGCAGTAGGGTTTGCTCAGTAAAGTAATCATTTTGTCCAGTATCGCCAACGAATTTTTTATACGTTTCCCTTTAAAGTTCATCCTTTACGTTTATAGAAAACCCCGCGCTATTTATATTACCGTCATTATTATTATTATTATTATTGTTGTTATTATTATCCTTGTCAGCATCATCATCATCATCCCCATCATCATCCCCTTATTTCCCCGTTTTTATTACTATTAGCGCTATTTCCGCTTTAACGTTATCATTATTATTGTTGTTATTATTATTTTCATTATTATACTTTTTACAATCGTTACTCCTACTACAATTGATGTCGCTGCAAGAATTATTATTATTATGATTGTCATCATCTCGTTATTGATCTATAAAAAAAGTGCAACTTATAGAGACAATTTTTAGAATAATTTATTTTTATTATTATTATTATTATTTTCGTTATTAAAATTACTATTATTGCACAAATTCTGTTTTTTGTTGATATTCTATGTTTAATATTTTAGTTTTTATTATTGTTGTCTTAGAATCGCCATAATAATAATAATAATAATAATAATAATAATAATAATAATAATAATAATAATAATAATAATAATAATAATAATAATAATAATAATAATAATAATAATAATAATAATAATAATAATAATAATAATGATGATGATGATGATAATGATAATAATAATAATAGTGGCAATTAATAATATAATAACAATTAATGACAATTCCAATCCCACAAAAATAAAAATGATAATTCTTTGAACGAGGCCATCAATGATAATAATAATTTTGAAAAGAAAAAAAATTTCTCTTAAATATTAACAAATATTTTACTTTTTCTTATCATTATTATTATTCTTATTATTTATCAGGCTTTCAATTTAGAAAATTCAACTTTCAATATCGACTTTTGCGATTATTCGTTATTATTATTAACGTCATCTTTCTTTTCCCTATTAACGTTGTTATTATTATTATTATTATTATTATTGCTCGAATAATGATATCCCTACATTATATAATACACTTTTTCAAATTCATCATTATTATCATTATTATTATTATCATTGGCATCGTTGGAAAGAATTATTATTTTTATTATTGCTTCATTATTATTCTTATCATCAATATTATTGCCTCATTATTGATTTTAAAAATTGCAACTTTTACAGACCATTCATTGAAAACATTCATTATTATTATTATTATCGTCATCATCATCGTCATCACTACCATCCTCAATATTACTATTATTATTATTATTATTATTATTATTATTATTATTATTTATATTATTAATACTGTCGTTATTTCCGCTATTAACTTATTACAATTATCATTATTGTTGCTCCCGTTGCTATTACCATGTTTTAATTATTATTAATAGCTACTATCGCCGGCGCTATTAGAATTATTATCATTATCATTATTATCATCATCATTATTATTATTATTATTATTATTCCCGTTGTTGTTATCATCATCATTATTATCATAATCGCTTCGGGTTCTTCCACTTATTGTGAATATTATCGATTTGCACATCATTGTTGCCATCGATGGCAGTATTATCGTTGTTCCCATCGTGTCAACTTCCGGTGCGAGGCTGCAACAGTGATACGGGGAAGCGAATTCCGGGGGTGCAACATCCCCTGTTGCGTCCGTACGATCACCGGCCCTATACCGAGCGACCCCGTACCGGAAACCGACCGAACGTATTCGTGTCACGAGAAATTCCATGAAATACGCGCTTTAGAAAATTCCTCGTTTTCAGAAAAAATCCCCTAAATATTTGAAAATTTCGGGGTCGAAAGCGAAGATTCCGAGCTCTAAAATGGATTTTTACAGATGGCGCTAGCGTCTTCTCTTCCCGAGTTACAATTTTTCGAAACTGAAATGACGAAATTTGGAAACAAAAAATCCCAGAGACTTGAGAATTTTCCCCAAATGATTCGTATTAAAAAATTTCTTATTTTCAGAAAAAATCCCCTAAAAATTTGAAAATTTCAGGGTCGAAAGCGAAGATTACGAGCTCTAAAATGGATTTTCACAGGTGGCGCTAGCGTCTTCTCTTCCTGAGTTACAATTTTTCGAAACTGAAATGACGAAATTTGGAAACAAAAAATCCCAGAAATTTTTATTTTTTCCTCCCCAAAAAAAGTCACCCCTCGAATTTCGAATTTCGTGAAGGAAAGGGAAAAGTTTCAGCCCCTCGAGGGGATGTACGATAAGAAATTTAAATAGCCAAATTTCTTGACGTCGACTCAAGGGTCGCTTTGCTCCTTCATCCCTTCTTTCACGAGTCCTCGAAAAATAGGAGACTCGCGGGGGTTGGAGTGGCAGCCTCGCAACGAGGCAGACGTGAAACGTCCGCTTTATGACGGGGGTACACGTAAAACAGACGTAGACGAAACTTTATAAAACACTAAACGTGAAATTTCAATAATTTGCGATAAAATGTCACGCGTGTTTTGGCATTATCTGGCTTCCGGCACTTTTCAATGGGGTTGCAACATTTTCTTCGCGCATGTACGTGCACGCCGATGGTACATAATACAATCAGGAAGGGAAGTTACTATTTCAATTGTTCTCCGTTTCCCCGTATATTACAAGAATGTGTACGAAAAGCAGTAAATAGCCGATACCGCGGCAAAAAGAAATCGACCGGAAGAGCGAAACGTACGATCGCTTTTATTTTTTTTTTCTCCCCGATGCAGAAAGAGAGTTCACCGAAATTTGGAGATTTTTTTCTCTTCTTTTTTGGATTTATCAAAGTAAAAAGGAATTCCCCCAGAATTTGGAAATTCTTTCCTTTCCCTCTTTATATTTTTCAAAGGACAAAGAATTCCACCAGAATTTGGAAAGTCTTTTTTCTTTCTTTTTTTAGATTTTTCAAAGTAAAAAGTGATTCCACCAGAATTTGGAAATTCTTTCATTTCCTTTTTTGGATTTTTCAAAGGACAAAGAATTCCACCAGAATTTGGAAATTCTTTGCTTCCTTTTTTTTGGATTTTTCAAAAGAAAAAAATTCCACCAGAATTTGGAAATTCTTTCCTTTCTTTTTTTGGACTTTTCAAAGGAAAAAAAAAATTCCACCAGAATTTGGAAATTCTTTCCTTTCCTTTTTTGCATTTTTCAAAGGAAAAAAAAAATTCCACCAGAATTTGACAATTCTTTTTCTTTAGATTTTTCAAAGTAAAAAGGAATTTCACCAGAATTTGGAAATTCTTTCCTTTCCTTTTTTGGATTTTTCAGAGGACAAAGAATTCCACCAGAATTTCGAAATCGTTTTCTTTTCACTTTTGGATTTTTCAAAGTAAAAAAAATTCACCAGAATTTGCAAATTCTTTTTTCCTTTTTTTTTTAGATTTTTTAAAAGTAAAAAGGAATTGCACCAGAATTTGGAAATTGTTTTCTTTTCATTTTTGGATTTTTCAAAGTAAAAAATATTCACCAGAAATTGCAAATTCGTTTCCTTTCTTTTTTTTGTATTTCTCAAAGAAAAAGGGAATTTCGCCAAGATCGAAAGAGGGAATTGATTCGTTTTGGTTTTCCACCCCAAAACATCCCCTGGATTCCTTCAAGGAAAAAGAGGTTTTAATTAAGTACCGATTAATTTCGAAAAACAAAAAAAAAACATTTTTCCAGGAATAATAGAACCCGTGAAAAAGTTACACTTTCAATGCATTTTATTTTTTTCTTTTAAGTATCCTTTTGCGAAAATATAAAAAAAAATGTATTTATCTAATTGCACAATAATTAACCCAAAGATAAATCTACACAATTTCTACTTTACCTTTTGGCAAAAATTGGTTAAAATTGAAATTGTTAAAAAAAATGATTACAAAATATAATATAATAAATATTTTTATAACAATGATTCAAATTACGGAACACAAATTCCTGCAGCGTTATTATTATTATTATAAGTATTACTGTTATTTTTACTACAATTACTATTATTATTGAAAATTCTCCTTTAACAAATTACTTTCATTGTTTATTAGGATTCCAATTTTTTTTAATGTCCAAGAAAAAGAGATAAAATCAGTGATTTATCAAATTAAACTATAATTTATCCCAAAATATATTTCCAAAATTTCGAAAAACTCTGCTCAGAAAATATAATTTAGCAAACACGAAGTGATAATAATAATAATAATAATAATAATAGTAACAATTAATGACAATTCTAATACAACACTGATAAAAATGATAATTCTTTGAACGACGCCATTAATGATAACAATAATTTTGAAAAGAAAAAATATCTCTCAAATATTAACAAATATTTTACTTTTTACCATCATTATTATTATTTATCTGGTTTTCAATTTAGAAAATTCAACTTTCAATGTCGACTTTTGCCATTATTTGTTATTATTATTATTGTCATTTTTCCTTTCCCTATTAACGTTGTTATTATTATTATTATTATTATTGCTCGAAAAATAATAACCCTACATTCTATATCACACTTTTTCAAATCATTATTATTATTATTATTATTATCATTACTGGCATCGTTGGAAAGAATTATTATTTTTATTATTGCTACATTATTATTCTTATCATCAATATTATTACCTCATTAACCATTTGGAAAATGCCAACTTTCATAGACCATTCGTTGGAAACATTCATTATTATTATCATTATTATTATTATTATTTTTATTATTATTTATCCGGTTTTTCAATTTGGAAATTTCAACTTTCAATGTCGACTTTTGCGATTATTTTTTATTATTATTAATATCTTTCTTTTCCCTATTAACGTTGTTATTATTATTATTATTATTATTATTATTATTATTATTATTATTGCTACAAATATTATTTATACAACAAAATGAGGCTTTCCCATACCGTTTCCAATGTCACTCGGCTGTTTTCCATTCCATGGAAACACACGAACACGAGGCGGCGACGTTACGTGTACGTTCAGGGCACGTAAACACACGTAACGTATTTGCGAAAACACGAGGAGGATCCGGGTAAAAGAATTCAATCAATCAACGCACTCACCTGCGAGGATGAGGTAGCGGGCTAACATAATCCTGGATTTCGGCGAGGAAACTGTATCTTCCTGAACTTCCACCAAAGTAACTTTTTTCGAAACCGGCGATTTTTCTTTTATTTATTTATTTATTTATTTATTTATTCGGCTCTCCTCTCTCTCTCTCGCGCGCGCTTACTTACTTCCTTCGCGATTCCTCGTTTCACCCCTTTTGCCGCGTACGAACCACAGACTCCGGTTAAAAACACCTCCCCCCCTTTGCTTCCCCCTCTGGCGAACGAATTAATTTCGGTTTTTGGTCATTAGAGGGAAAAAAACGAGGCACCGGAGGGACAGAGGGCCAGGGCCAGGAGCGACTCAGCGATCTCGGGGGATGATTGATACGGACCGGGTTAAAAATACCATGTTATTCCGAACGACAGTCGATAGCGCGAGAAGAGCGAGCGAACAACCCTCCTGGAAATTCCGACTTGTCTTTCCCCGTTTTTTGGCAAAACAATAAAATGGCAGCCATAAATCTGCGCTTTTTTGCCGATACGCCGGGATTTGGAGATCGAAGAAGAAAAAAAAAGGAGAAAAAAAATTTTCTTTTTTCTCCTCCCCTCTTTCGGTCCCTCCCCCGATTTTCCAGCCCCTAAGTGTCCCGACGATTCGGGAAAAACCGGGTCCCCGTGATTATCATGATTAACAAATACCACCGCGACGATATGCGTTATCAAATAAGTCGTTGGCCTCCGGCATCACCGGCTGCAACTGATCGTGTCTTTACCTACCCTTGCAAATATTTTGCGCAAGCGCTAAAACCATCAAAATTACCCTCCTTCCTTCCTACTTTCTTCTCCCTCTCTCTCTCTCTCTCTCTGTCGCTCTTCCCTCGCTGGAGTGGGATTTGCCGTGTGGAGGGTTGAAAAAAAAAAAGAAAAAGGAAAAAAGAAAAAAGAAAGGGAGAAAAAGAAGAAGAAGGAGCTTCCTCGCTCCCTCGCTCGAATCCGAGCGGAGGCTTGCTTCGAAGCAGGTGCTACAAAAGGTAAAAAAGGAGGAAAAACAACCCTCGGCATGGGAGAAAAAGGCAGATAGAAATACTTAAGAATCTTTACGACATAAGTACGAGGAGTATACGTCGAGAAAAAGAAGAGAACTTAGCTTCTTACTGTCACGTTCGCGAGCGTACAAGGGGTGGTGGTGGTGGTGGTGGTTTCTGCTTTTCAGCCGCGAGAGGGAGGGGGAGGAAATTCGTACATTTTTACTCTAATTTGCGCGGAAAAAATAAAAATAATAATGAAAAAAAAAAAGAGAGAGGGAAATTTAGGGACGGAGAGATTCCTTTTTTGTTCCACTCCTTTCAGCCTCGGTTTTAAGCTTCGAGGAAATTTTACAAGGGTGGAATATGAAATATGAAAGAAAGGGTATATATGTATATATATACATATATATAGAGTTTTTTTTGTTTGATAAGAGGGAGGAGGGGGAAGAGGGAGGGAGGGGTAGCTAGGAGATAGTAGAATAGGGTAAAGAGAATGGGAAATGGTAGGGATAAGGAAGAAAATGGGGAGAAGGAAGCTGATGGAAAGAGAGGCCGAGTAGTGAGACAGTGGGAAAGGGGTAGGTGAAAAAGGGTGGGAATAAACGTATATAGCAGGCAGAGGGAAAAAGAGAGGTGGAATCGTAGTACAAGTTGGTACGACGTCGTCGTCGTCGTCGACGACGACGTCGGCGGCGATGACGACGACGACGACCAGCCATCCAGCCATCCAGCCATCCAGCCCAGCGAGCTGGTAGAGAGATGCAACGACTGTGTCCGAGGACATCGTTAAAACCCGACCCCGGGCTACAGATTCTATGTCGTCTATGGTACATACAAGCTTCCCAACCCTTCTTCTTATTCTCTTGTAGGAATGTCTAAACCCCTTCCTACCCCTACTCCCACTGTTACTGCCGCGACTGCTACTGCTGCTGCTACTACTGGACGACTACTACTACTACTACTACTACTACTACTACTACTGCTGCTACTGCTACTGCTACTACTACTACTACTACTACTACTACTACTACTACTACTACTACTACTGCTGCTACTACTACTACTACTACTACTACTACTACTGCTACTACTACTACTGCTACTACTACTACTACCACTACTACTATTTCTACAACTGCTTTTACTGCTGCCTCTACTTCTACGACTGTTACTACTACCACCGCCACAACTATTACTGATGCTACTGTTATTTCTATAACTATTAATAAAAACTACTGTTATTAGCCCCACTCCCACTAATATTACTGATACTACAGGTACTACTACTACTACTACTGCTACTACTACTACTACTACTGCTGCTACTACTACTACTACTACTACTACTACTAATAATAATAATAATAATAATAATAATAAGAACCCCAATTGAAACTTGCAATGGTTACAATATTTTCGTGGATATAAATACATGGGGGTGGATAGGAGCATGATTCTTGCATCCACCCCCTTACTTTTATTTACTAAATATTTTTCTCTACTTTTAGCAACTTTTATTTACTGTAACATAAATAAGGGGCTGATCACACCAACTAGTAAGCTACTGTAAAATCGTAAATATATATATATATATAGATATATATGTGTGCATACAAGGGAAGGGTCGCAAGAAACATGCTCGTAACCACCCCCTTATTTATGGTTGCGAAATTACAGTATAATAGTTTAGGAAGCTACAATGATTTCGTAAATATAAATAATGAGGCTGGATTCAACAAATATTTCCCTATTTATGTTTACCAAAAACGTTAATCTTGCGAAAATAAAGCTGGCCTGCAACGCTAGAAGTAGTAGCAGTAGTAGTGTAGTAGTAGTAGTAGTAGTAGTAGTAGTAGTAGTAGTAGTAGTAGTAGTAGCAGTAGTAGTAGTAGTAGTAGTAGTAGTAGTAGTAGCAGTAGTAGTAGTAGTAGTAGAGTAGTAGCAGTAGTCGCAGTATTAGTGGTAGTCGCAGTAGCAGTAGTAATTGTGTAGGTCTGACCCTTTACGGACTGCCACTGTTACTACTTACCAGCAAGTAGTAGTAGCAGCAGCAGCGGTAGTAGTGGTAGTAGATAAAGTGTGGCACGTTCAGACAGACACCTTTGGGTAGTTCTTCTACTACTACTACGACTACTACTACTACTACACTACTTCTACTACTACATTGCTACAACTACTACTAGTACCACTACTACTACTCCTACTGCTACTACTGTGGCCGGTGCTAGTACTACTTTTTCTGCTACTACTGCTGATGCTGCTACGGAGTCTAACCCCCTACGTACTATTACTACTGATATTAGAGAAGCAAGCCCAGTAGTAGTAAGACGCAGGGGGTTAGACTACCACCCTCAGTGGAAATAGTATAGCGTACTAGTATAGTAATATCACGGTAGGACTGAAGAAAGTCGGTGTAGAAAGTGCTACAAGGGCAGGGCATTGTTGTAGTAGTAGTAGTAGTAGTAGTAGTAGTAGTAGTAGTAGTAGTAGCAGTAGTAGTAGCAGTAGTAGTAGTGGTAGTAGTAGTAGTAGCAGTAGTAGCAGTAGTAGTAGTAGCAGTAGCAGTAATAGCAGTAGTAGTAGTGGTAGTAGTAGCAGTAGTAGTAGTAGCAGTAGTATTCGTAGCAGGGATGGGAGTGTTAGTGACTCTTTGGGTCTATCACTGTGAATACTCTCGTTCGACTATTGTTTTATCAAGTGTGACATAAAAAACTTGAGAGAAAGATAGAGGGGCTAAAGCTTTTTTGTATTACAAGCAGTTACCAAGTCAGATAAGTCCTTTCTGAAAGAACCCTTCTCGTGCACACGTACACCCATTTTCAGATCTTTACCTACTTAACCAATTTTCCACGTATAACTGCACAACAATTCTTCGGACCTTTCCAATTAATTTCTCCCTTTTTGCTCTCCCGTGATTTCCTTTTTTGTCATCCACCCTTATTCATATACTCAGAAGAAAGGGATGAACATTTTTACAAGAAATAATAAATATTATATTGCCTACGATTAAAAAAAAATCTTTTAAATTAAATAACAAAACAATTGATGTTCATAAAAAGAAATTAAAAACTAACTTGATTTCGATGGTTTATTATTTAATACATTTTTGTAACAAAATGTTGAAAAATTGACAACACGAAATTATCGAATTAATAGCAATTCAGATTAATTGATAAATTCATTAATAGTAGTATAATATCAATAATAAAATAATATAATTATAAATATATTATATTATATTTATATTTTTTTATAAATATAATATATATTGGCATTTACCATTTAAAATATTGTAATTAATATAATGTAGTTAAAAAAATAATTAAAAATAATCAAAAATAACAAATATATTGTTTTTCTTATTCTTTTAATGATTTTCTTCCAATTTTCGTTTTATTAATTTTTTCTCATTTTTTTCCCCAATGGTATCCTAGTTAATTATAAAGCAATTTATATCGTGCCTGTATTTATCGCATTAATAGTAACAATTCTTTTTTTATTCTTTTTTTTTTTTTTTTTATTAAATTACGAAAGCTCGCTCGGTTGAATAAAATTGCGGTGTTTTGAAAACAGACTACTCGCTTCCCAGCTGCAAAATCTCAACGCTGGAATTTCGAAATCTGATAAACTTCATGTTAAGAAATAGTCTCACGTACTCTGCACTCTCTTACCGGCTATATACTATTCTCCCTTATATACTATAGATAGGTATTGGTGAACGATCGACCTGTTGATGTTTTCGTTGAGGATATGTAGAAATGAATAGGATTATGTCCAATTCAATAGATAAAACTACTTTCTAAACATATAATGTGCGTCTACGAAACACATACATACATACATACACACACAAATATGTATAGTATATATATATATGTATATATATTTTTTTTTATTCAATTAGGAAATCTCGAGTGTTACTTAATTACAGACGCACCTGCAACGTCATAAGTGCACAATTTTTTGCGCCACTCTGCCATTCTTATCGGCAATAATAAACTGGAAATTAGATGCATCTGCGTGCATATAACGCAGATGCACTTAAACCCACCTTAGTAAATAAATTTCTCAGTCTGATTGAAAGTACGCGAATGATTACAATTTGCAGTGAACGTGTAACAACGATGTTTATCGTCCGAGTCCGAGAATTTATTATTATTTTTAGCGAGCTCGGTGCGAAACGAGGAAACGAAGCAAATACACAAATTATTATTCAATACGTTATTCTTACAAAATATTGGATAATTAAAAACGGTCGTGAAAGTGGTAACGATTTTTTATTTTATTTTATTTTTATTCTTTTGTTAATAGAAAATATAGAATTTGGTTTTTTTTTCGAATGATTCCGCGACTTTCGTTAAATATACATATATATATATATATATATTTTTTTTTTTGTTTCTTTAGTATTTCAAGGGGATCCAAATTTGGATTTTCAATTCCTGCAATCTCGATGCAATTTTTCAAAAATTCTCAAAATTCAAAACTCCATCGATTTACGGGTAATCATTATTATTGGAATTATAGAAATAATGCTAACGATATTATTTATAATTATATTAATATATTACACTATGTTATATTGATACTAATACATTAATATCAGTAAAAGCAATAATAATCTTTTTTTGGTTTTAGGCTGAGGAGGTGAAATGCATTTACGCATTTAATAATAATAATAGCAGTAATATAATCATAATAATAATAATAATATTAATAATATTAATAAAAAATAAAAATAAATTAAGTAATAAATTAATGATTTATTGGTAGAAGAACTTGTAAATGAGTAAGTATATTATTTTTAAAAAATATTAGAAGAAAATTAAGTGACTCGAATTTTTCTACTTTTCAATTGAAATCTTAAATAAATTATTTTGAATTTTTTTAAAACTGCCCCATGTAATAATAATAATAATATTAATAGTAACAACAACAACAACAACAACAACAACAACAACAACAACAGCAACAGCAACAGCAACAGCAACAGCAACAATCGCAATAGCAATGACAATAAATTTCCAAGATTATTAATATCTGTTATTATATTATTATTAATATTTACAAATTAATAATACAATATCATTAAAATTAAATTATATTATTAATATTATATAAATATATATTTATTAATATATTAATAATGTTAATATTATTTGAAGAATTTCATGTTGTTCAATTTTAACAACAATAGCAATCGCAATAGCAATAATAATAATAATAATAATAATAATAATAATAATAATAATAATAACAATAATAATAATAATAATAATAATAATAACCGTTTGAAATTTGCAATTTTAATCGAACAATTTCGCAAGGAAACGGAACTATGGAGAAAAAAAAAGAACAGAAAAGAAAAAGGAAAGCCTGTTTCTGCATTAATTCCTGTAAGTGGTAACTTTTATAACGGAAAAAATTGCTTCTCGATACAAGTACTACTTTGGCTGCACTTTATTAGTAATTCAGTAGCGTTGAGCTCGCCGGTGCCGTTTTATCGGCTCCTTAGGAAAAATCTAAGAATAAGAAGCGACTGATTGTGAGCGAACGCGACCGCTCAGTCAGTTGTTGCGAGCACCCCTCGCCGGCGGAATAAGTAGTCACAGTCAGCGTAAGCTGTACACGCTATTATTATTTGTCCCCCGTTCCGGGCACACGACACACGTAGAGAAGAAAGAGAGAGAGAGAGATATGCACACTTACCCGCGTGTGCATCCGAACGCCAAGGGATCCGTTGGCTCCGCTAACTCGACTTTAATTCGTGTGTACGAGAACGTATGTGTGTGTGTGTGTGTGTGTATGCACCTGCATGCATGCATGCATGTGCGTGCGTGTTCCAAAAGCGACTTTGAATGCCCACGCGGCAAAATAAGGTGCTTTACTCGCTTCTTGATGAATATCGTACAATGCGCCTATTGTGCCTATATATCATAACCATTTTCTTCCACAATACTAATTGAAAATCCCTATCTACTCATTCCCCCCCCCCCCCGTTCTTAATTTTTTACGCCCTCGCCTCGGTACAAAGCGCGGTGTGAAAAAGAAATAACCCACCCCTTGCGATTCCCCCGACCGGGTCCTAAAAAGTAGCGGGAGGGGGAGTACCAATTTTTTAGCGCCGAATACAATAAACAAATTCGCTACTAAAGAGTATCCATTTTTTAATACCAATCGTTTTAGGCCAATTTTTGGTTTAAAGTTTAAAATTGGCATAACGAATTGGGTGCTAACAAAATTTCCAATTTTTTGTCGCGATTATTTAGGCCCATTTTTTTTGTAGTACCAAATTTTTAGTATCGAATTTTTTAGTAACAATTTTTTACGTCAATTTTTTTAAGAATACCACATTTTTAGTACCGAATTTTTTGGTAATATTTTTTTAGGTCCAAAAATTTGCTTGATAAATTTGAAATCGGCCTGAAAAGTGGTACTAACAAAATTTCCAATTTTTAGTCGCGATTATTTAGGCCCATTTTTTTTGTAGTACCAAACTTTTAGTATCTAATTTTTTAGTAACAATTTTTAGGCCAATTTTTTCAGAATTACGAAATTTTAGTACCGAATTTTTTGGTAATAATTTTTTAGGTCCAAAAATTTGCTTGAAAATTTCGAAATCGGCCTGAAAATAGGTACTTGAAAGAATTACCAATTTTTAGTCGCGATTATTAAGGCCCATTTTTTTTTAAAGTACCAAATTTTTAATACCGAATTTTTTGGTAATATTTTTTTAGGTCCAAAAATTTGCTTGAAAAATTTGAAATCGGCCTGAAAATCTGGTACTAATGAAATTCCTAATTTTTCGTCGCGATTATTTAGGCCCATTTTTTCAAATTACCAAATTTTTACTATCGAATTTTTTAGTAACAATTTTTTACGTCAATTTTTTTAAGAATACCAAATTTTTAGCACCGAATTTTTTGGTAATCATTTTTTACGTCGATTTTTTTTAAAATACCAAATTTTTAGTACCGAATTTTTTGGTAATAATTTTGTAGGTCCAAAAATGTGCTTGAATCGCGACCTGAAAATTGGTACTAAAAAAAATACCCAATTTCTTAGAACCAAATTTTTTAGCACCGAATTGGCCAATCGGTACCAAAAAATTGCGTACCAAACGAAATTGAATTTCTACTCGAATTAAATAAAATGGATATCGGTATTTTATTATAACATCGCTGTTAGAATAATTGAAGTAATTAATATTGAAAGCGACATTTTTAATGCTCCGGTAAAGAAGAAATTTTATATTTTCACCTTTTAGCCTCTATCAATTATAATTTTCGACGATAAATAGGAATTATTAATATTTCTCTTTTCTATTTTCGTCATTTGTTAAATTATTCAAGATTAAAAGAATTAAGATAAGATTCAAAGAATTAAACAATAAAAATTATTTTAAAAAAATATATAAATATTGAGAAAAAATCAAGAAAATTCAATTTTTCTACTTTTTAAAACTGAAATACATGAAAATTATAATTCAAAAATTATCAAAAATTATATAAGATCACGATACAAAATGGAGAATAATAATAATAATAATAATAATAACAATTCAAATAAGACCAGACAATCTTAAATATCCAAAGAAATAATTTTTCAGCAAAAAAAAAATTAATTAATGATTTATTAGTAGACAAAATTTCAACTTAATAAAAATATTATTAAAAAAAAAACTAAACATTAAAAGAAAATCAAGTAATTTGAAAATTTCCACTTTTTAACTAAATTGCACGAAAATGTAATTTAAAATGAACCTAAAAAATTTGAAAATTATTTTAAAAATTCTGTAAAATCACCATATAAAATTAATAATAATAATAATAATAATAATAAGAATAATAATAATAATAATAATAATAATAATAATAATAATAAAGTTAAGATATTGTAATTAAGACCAAAGAATCGTAAACATCCAAACAAATAATTTCAGAGCAATAAATGAATAATTTATTAATAGAAGTAATTGCAAATAAATAAAAATATATTATCTTCAAAATATATGGACATCGAAAGGAAATTACGTAACTCGAATTTCTCTACATTTTAATTGAGATCGTTATAAATTTCGAATTTTTTTTTTTTTTTTTTTCAAATCGTACCGTGCAATTCTTCATGAAAGTTTCCGCTTTGCGGAATTCCACGGCAATTCGAGAGATAAATTAACGTAAGAATACGGTAATTCCGACTGAACAGGGGAGGGGGGGGGAGAAAAAAAGCACGAACGGGTCGTTTTTTAGTATTAGAGATAATTGGGAGCGCGTTCCTTTTCTAATAATCACCGAGTGTATGGCCGGTATAAAGTGGGAAATTTACAACATCTGTTAATTCCTATACGGTCTTGTGCAATTTCGAGTTTCGGTTTAACAGACGGTGAGTAATTAGGATTGGTCAGCTATCGGTACAGAAATCCGGTAATTGGGTCATTTAACTTCAACTCAATGAACTTTTATAATGGATCTATCAGTTTCAAATTTACTGCGTCTGCAGCGTCCTGTTTAATTTATTGAGGGGATAATATATTGCATGGAAATTTCCAAAAATCCAGTGTATATGTGTCGGTGTAGGAATTATTTCTTGTCATTTTCAAAAATCCACGAAAAATTGTTGTTTTTTTGGGGGGGGGGGGAATATATGTTTGCTTTTTATGGAAGTTCCATTTTGATTAATTGTCAAAATTCTCAATTTTTAGTTTAAATTGGAATTTTTTGGATAACAATATTTTTTAAATATTGTTTTGAAAATTTTCCCCCAGAAAAATTTCTATATTTAAAATACAAATTTAAAATATTATAATAATATTTAAAATAAACGTAAAATAAAAATACAAAATATTTTTGAAATCAATTTGTAGAGACTGGGAAACAAAAATATAATTTCCATACAAATTTTGAAAAAAAAAAAAGGAAATTTGTAAATTGTCTCTTACTTTCCCCGAAAATCCACGAAACATTGACATTTTCAACGTCTGTTTTTTTATCTCGAATATTTAATTTAATTGACAAAATATTCAATGTTCAGTGTCAACTGGAATTATGTCGAACAATTGCACTTTTTGTTGACTTTTTTGAAAATTCTTCCGTCGAGAAAAATCAATATTTCTGGAATTAACCTTCAGAGACTCCGGGCAATGATATTAATTTTGTTTTTTTTTTTCGAAAATTTGATTATCAAAAAAAATTCTATTATTCTAATTAATTTTCGAAGAGATTTTGGGTAACAAAAATATAATATATGCCATAAAAATTTCGGAAAATGAAAAATCTATGAATTATTTCCGATTTTCTCCAGAAAACGACGAAAAATTGCCACTTTCAATAAACATCTGTTTTTTTTTTATTACGAATTTTCAATTTTAATTGTCAAAAACCTCAATATCCAAGCGAAGGTACGACTTTTCCGCAAAAAACGAGCTTTTCACGAACTGGCACTGGGATTTCCTTTGACGCTTTCATTTTTCCCCTTTTTTTATTTTAATTCAGGGTAAAACGTTTTTTGTCCTTTTTAAATGACATTTCTCCAAATTTGGAATTTTATCAATTTCGAATATAATAGTTTCCGTTTATTTTTTCCAAAAACCGGTCCTTTCAATAGAAAATACAATTAAAATACAATATATTACTAAAAAAAATATATAGACATCGAAAGGAAATTAAGTAACTCGAATTTTTTTTTACTTTTTAATTGAAATTGTTACAAATTTAGAATTTTTTAAATATCGAAAATAAAAGTTTCCGCTTATTTTTTCCAAAAACGGTGCCTTTCAATAGAAAATACAATTATAATACAATATATTATTAAAAAAAAAAATATAGACATCGAAAGGAAATTAAGTAACTAGAATTTTTTTTTACTTTTTAATCGAAATTGTTATAAATTTCGAATTTTGTAAATTACGTTACACAATTTTGTTCTTCTTATTTTTCTATATTTCGAGTAAACTTTTGGAAATTTTTGAACGCAGTGTCCGCGAAAAATTGGCTAATTTGAGATTTCCGCTTGTTTTTTCCAAAAAAAATCTAAATAGGCACTACAATTATAATACAATATATTAAAAAAAAAATATAGACATTGAAAGGAAATTAAGTAACTCGAATTTTTTATTTACTTTTAAATCGAAATTGTTACGAATTTCGAATTTCATAAATTGCCTTATAAAATTATTTTTCTCCTTTTTTTTTCCTACATTTCGAGTGAACTTTCGAAAAGACATTGGAATCAGTGTCCGTGAAAAATTGGCTAATTTGACATTCGAAGAAGGGAAACGTTTTCGGTGAAAATAATTACAACAATAATTCGGGGTATTAATTGGGCTGTAATAATGATAATAATAATAATATTCCAAAGTTGGAAGATAACAATAGCAATAACAACAATAGTTTTCAGAAGAGTCAGTCAGTCATTCTCATTAACTGCCTCGAAACTCTTTGAAAAAAATAATTATGTAACTCTTGAATATAAAAAAAAAAAGGAGGGAGAGATATATGTGAACTCCACCTTTCTTTCACTTTTTCGCAATTTTTTTTTTCTCTCTACTTTAAAAACGTATGTAATTACGGCGAAAGAAATACCGGAATGATATCAAATAACTGAAAAACTTTATCTATAAAACATCGTTGTTATACGAGATCCTTTTATACGTGGGGACACGTACGTGTGCACGCGGGAAAAGGGTGAAAAAAAAAAAAAATGGAACACGATAAAAGTTCCAATTTTTTAATGGATGGAAGGAGAAGAAAGTAATCGGAAAAATAAGGAATAAAGAAAATTTCGTGCCGAAGAGCACGATGCAAAATCATTTTTGACGCGAGATTTCAGAAAAATTCGAAATCTCCGGAAAAATTGTTTAATGATTTTTTCTTTTTTTTTTTTAACTGGTTTATTATGCCCTGGAATCCATGGGGCAATGTACAGATATACAATAGAAGTAAAATAATAGTAATTGAAATTAAGAATAATAGAGAGAATCATAATAATAATAACAATAAATTTTGATGAATTTTGAATTTCGGTGAATTTTGGTACATTCAAAAAATTGTAATTGGAATCGACGGTTTTTCGTTTTTCCTTTTTAATCCGCTACCTGTCGCAAATTTTGATTTTTCGATGTTGTGGCTTCTGCTCTTTGAGAGCAGGTATAATAATTCTAAGGGTTTTTTGTTTACTTATCGTGGAAGAAAATAAACAATAGGAAATTTTAAATCCAAGTTTAATAATCGGAAGGTGTTTTTTTTTATGGAAAAAAAAGAATGGAAAATTAAAAATTCAATTTCCATATGGAAGGACTTTTTTTATTATAAAGAAAAAAGAATGGAAAAATTGAAATGCAAGCTGAATACCCAAAAAGTATATTTTTTTTTGTTATGAAAAAATGAATGAAAAATTGAAATTTCATATCGAGAGACTTTTTTTTTTATTATGAAAAGAAACGAATGGAAAAATTAGAAATCCAAGCTCAAAAATCAAAATTCTATTTTATCAACAAAAGAGAATGGAAAATTAAAAATTCAAATTTGATATCGAAAGATTTTTTTTTTACTATTAAAATACAGAATAGAAATTTTAAATTTCGAGCTCAATGTTCAAAGTCTTTTTTTGTTATGAAAAAAGGAATGGAAAATTGAAAATGCGAATTCAATAAGGAAAGTTTTTTGTTATTGCAAAGAAAAAGAATCGAAACTTGGAGATCCAGGGTCAGAAAACCAAAATTCTTTTTTATCAACAAAAAAGAATGGAAAATATAAAAATGCAAATTCAATATTAAAAAAAAGGTTTTTCTTCATTATCAAAAAGAAAATAGAAAATTTGAAACCTAAGCTCGATATCTAAGGTCTTTTTTTGTTACGAGAAAAAGAAGCCAAATGAAAAATTCGAAATTCAATATCGAAAGACTTTTTCTATTATAATAAAAAAAAGAAAATAGAAAATTTCAAACCCAAGCTCAATGTCCAAGTTCTTTTTTTTTCGTTACAAAAAACAATGACAAAATTACAAATTTGAATAGGAAACACTTTGTTCATTATAAAAAAAAGTAAAAATCTTTTTTTTTTCATTACCGAAAGAAAAATCGAAATCCAAGAACGATCTTTCATTTTCACTAAAGGCAATCCACCAAAAAAAAAAAACATCAAACCCGACAATTCCTTATTTTTTATCAGTTCCAATCGTTCCCGATTTCCACCTGTTGCAACCATCGATTTCCAAACCCCGCAAATTTTCATTTCGACGCGTTCAAAATTCCACGACTTCGAAATTCCTCCTCCTTCTTTTTTCTTCCTTCTAAAATCCCAAGTTACAATTCGAGACACGAAAACGATCGCCTTCCCGATCGTTCCGATATTTCCGATTTCTACCTGTTGCGAATTTTGACCTGCGAGTACCCGAAACAACCCGGTCGGTTGCCCGTAAATAAATATCGAACAATTTTTTCAGAAAAATCCAAATACAGTCGGAGCGTTTATCCGTCCCGTTTTATTTTACGACCCCTCCCTGCTTTCTAACCCCCCCCCCCCCCTCTCCCCCGCCCGCTAATAATTAATTCCCTTAAAAACGCTGGCATGATTTCGAATTTCCATCGAACGACCGGCCAAAAAAAAAAAAAAAAGAAAAACGTTAAGAGGCAATATTCCAGGGGAATTTAATTAATCGCGCATAAAATTCAGGAAAAAAGTGGGGGGAGGTCCGGGGGCGCTCCTCTTTTTCGTCATAAAAATAATATAACTCCCTAATTTTCGACGAGAGCGCGGACGGCAGGGCGGTGGGAAAAAGTTGGCTAATTAGTCCGTAACTTTAATGGATTTTAAATACTTATTGAAAAAGTCTCAGCTAAGAATTCTTTCATTACTTTTTTCTCGAGTCTTTGCACGCTGCAATCGATTGGTACACTTGCGTTTGCGCGATGGGGAATCCCCTGTGTATCTCAACATATATCTCCTCTTCGTATCTGTACAGCTTTTCTTGTTTTTTTTTTTTTTTTTTGCATATCTCTCATTTTCTAAAAGGGCGTATCTGAAAATATATCATCTTGGAATCGCAAGAAAAAAAAAAGGAAAATAAAGAAAGGGAGAAAAAAAATAGAGAAATAAAAAGCTCGCGCACATAGGGGGGGGGGGGGGGAATTATGACGATAATGATAAATATTGCCATCGCCATTATTATTATTATTATTATTATTATTATTATTGTTGTTGTTGTTGTTGTTGTTGTTATTATTTCTACTATTATTACTGTTGTTATTATTATTATTATTATTATTATTATTATTATTATTATTATTATTATGATTGCCATAGAAAAGTGGTGAAATATTAAGTTCCTCGTTCGTGAAAAGTTTTCATACTTTCGAGTGAATATATTCTTTAATATAAATAAAATGTTGAATTTGAAAATTTAGATTTAAAATTCCCAGTTATTTTGGAAAACCAAAAATACAGGATCTTCCGGCATTTGGTACTCCAAAATAACGAAGAACTCGGGATATAAATTTTAAAATTCGAAATTTTGTTTATATCGAAAAATGGTAATTATTTTGAATTTTTTTTAAATTAAAATTTCAAATTCTCGGTTATTTTGGAAGATGAAAAATAATGGTCCTCCAAAATTTAGTCCCCCCCCCCCCCCCCCCCCAAAAAAAGCTAAGAATTCGGAGAATATAAATGTCAAAAATTCCAAATTTGATTTGTATCGAAGAATAGATATATTTTGAATATCAAAATTTATATTTCGAATTCTCGGTTTTTTTTTAAGACGAGAAAAAAAAAGATTCTCCAAAATTTGGTCTTCCAAGATAACGAAGAATTCGAAATATTTAAAATTCTTAAATTTATTTATATTGCAATTAATATAAAAAAAATGGTGCTTTTAAAATTATATAATTTTATTTAATAATTGTACTTTTTTTAACATACAATTATAATAAATGTTACCACAAAGAAAATTAAATACAATTTTCTATCAAAAAAAAAGCACAATCTTGAAATTTGTTGTCCATGAATTTGACTTTTACCGAATTTGTTATTTTGTTTCGATTCATTCTAGGGTGAAGCAACCAAAAAAAAAAACAATTTTCAAATGAAATTTTTATCACATATAAAATATGAGTTTTTAGAAAATTGAATTCGAAAACGATGGAAATAGGGTACACCCCAATCCAGTGAATGACCGAGTTGTTGAGTTTACGCACGTTTCAGGTTATATTCGAATAAATTGATTTATAATAATGGAGCAACCATTGAAATTCCATGGAGAATTCATTTTTCTTTGGAAAATAGTTACTTTTTGTTATCGCCGGTGCTTTTGAATTTCACTATAAAAAATGCAACACGTGGAAAAGTCGAACGGAACAAGAATATTATTTATTTATTGCTATTTGTTTGTAACGCTTACACGAAAAGAAATACGGAAGATTGAATCTATAAATAAACATTTGTTCACGTCAAAGCTTCCAATTTGCATTTGTTTGTGCAATGTTCATTCACTGGCAGGCGGTCAATTACTGGGCGCTTTGTTTTCAATTTTTTCCTAAATTTTATATATTTATTTTGAGTTTTCATTCTTTTTTAGTTTTCATTTCCTTTTTGTGTAATTTTTCATTAATTTCAAGTTGTACAAATTATTAATAAAAAAAAAATAAATACCGTGTAAATATAATTTAATGTACCAGCAATTTAGAAAAATTGAATTTCGATTTATTATTATCATTATTATTATTATTATTATTATTCGAGGTTGGAAATAAGAAAAAGAATTTTTCTTTTTTTTGGAAATTCGATGATTCGGTGGGAGAAAAATAATAAAAAAAATAAAATCGAAGGGAAAGGGAAGCGGATAAGAAATGTTATCCCTTCTTTTTTATTTTCATCAAATTTACCGGCTAAAATTCTAATTTATTGTTTCATCCCATTCCCCGGGTTCCTTTTTCCTCTATTTAACGTACCACACATACACGCGCACACATTTGGATATACTATACCTGCATGAAACTATAAATATGAACGTTCCGGAGAAAAATTTGCACATGCCCTGGAAAAAGCTTAGTTAAAGCACCCCCGGCCGGACAGTGAAATATCCCGGGTTCGATTCTCGCTTCAGTAATCAACGTTGAACTATTTCTTTTTTTTTTATCTCTAGTCTCCTTCTCTTCCTCTCTTCCTCTCGTTCTCTCCCTCTCTCTCTCTCTCTCTCTCTCCTTTTTTTTTTAACTTTTACCGGACGTCACACTGACTTGGAAAATTTGTACCAATTTTTCTTCCCTTACAAACGCAGACCTGAGAGCGAAAGAGGGAGAGAGGGGGGGGGGGGAGAAAGACATAAATATTAACTCCCACTTTTTTCCAAAAAAAAAAAAAACGAAAGAGAAAAGGGGGAAGATTAAAAGAGCTTTAATAGATAACAAAAACAAAAGAGGGCGAGGGGGAGGAAAATAATTGCTAGAGAATTAGGAAATTTTTTACGCACGTAGAAGGGGTGGTTGAATCGTGGGGGGATGATTCCGAAGTAGGGGTGGTTTGTAATCGGGCAATTAAAAATATCGGAGTTTTGGGTTTTAATTTTGAATGAAAATGCGGGGATTTAAGAAAAAAATAGGGTAAAAGTTGGTTTTAAAAATGGAGGGGAGGAAAATTCATTTTTAGGGGTGATTCGAGAAAAATTGAATTTTTTTTTTTAATATTCTACTTCAATACAATAAATTTCAGATTAGAATCGCTCGAGCTTTTACACAATTATTTAAATAAATTGTTCCAATAAATTTTGCAAATTCGCTCAAATTTTGTTATTTTATTGCAATAAATTTCGTAAGTTTATTGATACAAAATAAATAATCTAAATTGCCTTGGTTAGTTACTAATATCAAACGATCAAAATCTCCCCGTATTGAAAAATAATAAACGTCACGAGAGAAAATTTCCGATTCATGCAAATACCTATAAAAAAATACCATAAAAAAAACAAAAATGCTCTACGAATTTTCATAATTTCCACGATTCCTTAATTTTTGCACGACTCCTTAATTTTCCCTTTCACTTTTTCCATTTTCCTTCATCTCCTCAGTCCAATTTACTATTAATTGGATTTATTTACATTTTTTTCGTCAATTCGTTATTAATTAGATTTTTTTTTGCATTTTTTGCTTTGCACTTCCTTTCGTTTTCTTTCGTCATTTTCCGTCACAGTCTCATTATTATTATTATTTTTCCTACCAATTTTCATTATTTCCACGATTCCCCGATTTTTTCTTCCCTTTCATTTTTTTCCACGATTCCTTCATTTTTCCTTCACCTCCTCAATCCAATTCATTATTAATTATGATTTTTTTTTTACATTTTTTGCCTTGCACTTCCTTTCGTCATTTTCCGTCACAGTCTCATTATTATTATTATTATTTTTCCTACCAATAATTTTCATTATTTCCACGATTCCCTCATTTTTCCACGACTTCTTAATTTTCCCTTTCATTTTTCCCACGGACTCCTTAATTTCCCCCTTCATTTTTCCTCCTCGGTCCAATTTATTATTAACCCCGGTTCCTCAAAAAGCCTCCACTTATTCCCGGAGAGAACCGAAACCACCCCTTCCTCCCCGGTAATCATCCCCTGGAAATTCCGGGCGGAACCCTAATTTTTTACCGCCTCGCTGCTCTCGCTGCAAAATGAATGCTAAAACGGTCCCGGCAGGATGTGTACCTGTGCGTGCGTGCACGCGCGCGCGTGTGTATGTGTGTGCAGCAGGGGGTTGTTTACCGTAGAAGGCGTGAAATAGGAAATCCAGCGACGGAATGCTGCTCTCGCTCGTCTTTAGTTGGTCGTTAGTCTCCGTCAGGATTCCCTTACAACCCCTATGGCATTTCAACCCCCAAAATAGCGGAATTTGGGATCCACAAACCACCCCTGGCTCGCGACGATTCCATAACAATTTTCCTTTCGCGCTTGATTTAAGGGTAGATATGGGGGGGGGGGGGGGGTGTGTGTGTGGAAGGAAGGAGTCAGACACCGTGCAAAGAAACGGAAGAATGACAAGTATTTTCATCAGAGAGTGGTGATAACATCAATCTACAAGCTCCGAGGAAATGTAAAGAAGGAAAGAAAAAAAAAAGAAAAAAAAAACAAACAAAAACGAAAGAAATGGAAACAAAAAGTGAAATGAGTCCTACTGTAAATCGTCATCCCTTATTTTTTCCACCCCCGGATCTTGCAAATTCTTTATCTCTCCGTATACGTGTGTGTGTATATGTATACATATACATATTTTTTTCCCTCCACCAAACACATACACACACACACATTTTTTTTTCTTTATACGAATGTATTTTTTTTATATATACATGCACTATTTTTTTTTTCTACATTCAAACATATGCCAGGAAAAGTATATATACTATATGTATATATATATATATTGCTTTCACAGGATATTTTGTTTGTCTACCCACTTCTACTATTACTACTGTTACTACCACTACTACCCCTACCACCCCTACTCCTGCAACCCCTACCCTGGCTTCTATTGCTCCTGCTAGATACTCCCGAGTACCAGCGAGTACTGGTACCTTTCGTATTACTTTTTTTTTCCTTTTTTATTTTTTTTTTTCATCCCTTCTTTTCACTCCACCTCTTATTTCGGGGGAGAAACGTATATGCTTTGGAAAGAAAAGAAGATGAAATTGTCGATTAGACTGTCTCGCTTTTGTATAGAAATCATTATATGCCTCCCAGATTTTTCCAATACGCGTTTACATGAAAAAAAAAAATATATATATATATACATATATATATATATGTATACGTCCCACGTTTTTTTCAATTTTAATGAGACGAGCTCAAGATATAAAATTTTTTCTTTTTGTCATAGTAATCCAAAGGTGATTTACTTAGGGAGGAAAAATGTCGAGCTTTAAATACGGACTCGCGGAAGCTTTCGAGGGCTTTCTCTAGCTTTATGTCTGGATAAAACGAGCGTTTTCCACAGACGGTGTAATTTCAATAATATTGAAAATTCGAGATTTCGCCATTGCCGCCCCCGCCCCCGACCCCGACCCCGACGATGCTTTTCTTTTACGAGTTTTCACAGTATTTGTATTCTTCCGCGCGATTCCCCGTTCTGCTTTTCCGTTCCTTACGTCGAATAATATCGGAGATGAAATTTCCAAGCATTTGAAATCGACGTCCGAGCGTCCCAGGGAATTTTGCAGCAGGAACAAAAAAAATGGAAAACCCGAAAGAAATTCTCCACGGTTACCGAATTCTTCAAATAAATACCTAATTCAACAGTTTCGTCCTGAACGAGAAAATTTCCTCGGGATTTTATTGAAATTCGGAAGAAACACTGTTTTTTTTTTTTAAATCGAGGATCCTTTATTTTTAATGTACAATTTTTACAAAAATGCAAATTTTGTTATTTTCAAAATGTTCCTCTGATATTTTTTTTACGAATTTTGGTAATATTTGAAATATTTGTTTTTTTGTTTTTTCCTTCCTTTCCTGTGAATCTCGAAAACATTTTGAAACTCGTGAAATCTTTTAAATGAATGACTCACATTTTATAATTTTCCAAAATGTTACAAAATTTCCAGAAATTCTACGGAAAGAAAAACGAGAAATTCGTAAATGCGAAATTTTCGGTATTTTTTCCAAATAAGAGATTTTTTCGAATTTTATAAATTCACTGGAAACGCAAAAATTCGTCATTACAAAACATTCGTACTTATTTTCTACAAATTTTCCTAATATTCTCAATTTTCGTAATACATACTTGATATTTCTCTTTAATAAATATATTATCGCTGTTAAATTGGCGGAAAATGTGAAAATCGATGGATTCTATAAAAGAGAAAAAATAAAACAAAAGCGAAATTAATCTGAATTTTAAAGATTTCCACTTTTTCAGGTAAAACTGCTGAATTTGCCACTCTACCTGTCAGAAGAAAAGAAAAAAAACGAATTCGCCTTGATTCATTATATTATTTCAAATAGACGTTTAATAAATTATCGCCATAAAATTACCGGAAGATACGAAAATATCCCGTAGAAAAAAAAACAAAAAAATTCTGAGTTTCGTAAGTTTCCTTTTTTACAAGTAAAACTTTTAAATTTGCCACTTTTCTTGAAAAACAAAAAAAAAACAAATCCCAAATTCCGTGGAAGAAAAAAAAACTGAATTATTCTAAATTTCCAAAATTTTCACTTTTTTCGGTAAAATTATTAGATTTGCCACATTTTTCTGGAAAATAAAAGAATAAAAATCCCAAAATCTTTTTGAAATTTCCAGAAATTGCGGAATCTTAAAAATTACATGGACGAAAAATAAAGGAAATTATTCGAAAATTTGAAAGATTGCCTCTTTTTTGGGTAAAACTGCTTTGTCAGTTTTTTTATGGAAAATAAAAATCTCAAAATCTTTTTGAAATCTCCAAAAATTTCGCAACTCGAAGAATTACGTGGTAGGAAAAAAAAAACTAAATTATCCTGAATTTCAAAAATTTCCATTTTTTCCGGTATAACGGCTAAATTTTGCAGTTTTTCTTGAAACTGAGAAAAAAAATATAAAAGACCCTCAAAATTTGTTCTCGAAATTGCTCAAAATCTCTGCAAACTCTTTTTTCGCCTTGATTTCGTTAAATATTTGAACGATCGTTTTATGACCGAAAAATTGCCAAAAATTTCCGGTACAAACAAGAAAAATAATGGGAAAAAATAGAAAAAAAAATAGAAAAAATTGTGGATTTCAAACGGTTTCTCTTTTTCCGGGAAACCTGCTGAATTCGCGACTATTTCCCAAAGAGAAAAAATAAAAATGTTTCTGAAATCGGGGAAAATCACTGCAAATTCCTCTTTCCCCTTGATTTCATTATCGATTTGACTAGACGTGGGGCGCAAACAATTTTTTTTTGGGCGAAATCGAGTAACCTTTTTCTAGAAAAGGTTCATTGTACTAAAGGAGATAAAAAGAAGAACCTGTTGAGAAGTAAGCAAACCTTTCCTGACCGTTGCTGAATGGTGAAAGGCCAAGAAATTCCTCTTGGCCTTCTTCCCCGCTCTTTTAACAACGCTATTTTATCTGGAAATCGAAAGTGTGATGCGTAACGTTACGTTAAAGAACTGGTAAAGAAGAGAAAAAAAAAACAGTGCCGTCGGATTATATGACACCGGTATCCGCTCGAGTCTATAATTTTTATAATTCGATCGAATGACGATTGTCCAGCGATCGGCGTCTGGAGTCCGCTGGAATTTCCAGCCACGGCTCTCGTTTTCTCATTAAAGTCTTTTTTTTCCTTCTTACACGAGGCACTCGAGCACTCGAGAAAATGTCCAAATTAAAATTTGAAAAGGGAACAAGAATTTTGGTGTTTTTTTTTTCTTTTAAGTGTGAACATTTAATGAAAAATAGGGACATAAAGGCATGTAAAAAAAAAAAGAATTTGTTAATCTCCAAAAAAATGCTAATAAAAAAACACGTCCGTGATGAGATGAAATTGTAAAACAAAGAAATTAGAATATGAAAGTTAAAAGATAATTATTTAAAAGATAAAAAATTCCTGAAAAAGATAATTTACGAAATAATAAAGATAGACTCTCGCTGAAAAATTCGTTTTACCGTCGATTATTTTAGAAATTATCTACAATCATCTAGTAATCATCTAGTAATTATCTAGTAACCATTTAGTATTATCTAGTAATTATCTAATATCATCTAGTAATTATCTTTAATTATCTAGGGATTATCTACTATTATCTAACGATTATCTGAAATTATCTAGCGATTATCTACTATTATCTAGCGATTATCTAAAATTATCTAACGATTATCTGAAATTATCTAGCGATTATCTAAAATTATCTAACGATTATCTGAAATTATCTAGCGATTATCTACTATTATCTACGCGATAATCTAAAACTATCTAACGATTATCTGAAATTATCTAGCAATTATCTACTATTATCTAGCGATTATCTAAAATTATCTAGCGATTATCTGAAATTATCTAGCAATTATTTACGATTATCTGGCAATTATCTACCATTATCTAAGAATTATCTACAATTATCTAGCGATTATCTACTATTTTCCTACCAAACTGAATTATTTCACGCCGCGAGCAAATTTTTATGAATTTTCGCAACAATTGCCATTATTTCGGCGGCTCTTTTTATTTTGCTAATATCAAGGAATTATCCACAATTATCTACAATTATCTAGCAATTATATTTGGACGATTCCTTTTTTCTTTCTCAGCGCGGCGTCCGGTCGAAGTACTGAAATTTGCAATTTTCACTCCAGGGAATTTCCAAGAACGGCGTAAAATCGATCGGAACTTCCACCCCCGCGGTAATTCGACGCCACGGTAATTCCAAGTGAAATTTCTACTACCCGGGAGTCGGGAAGGGGGGGGGGAGATTTTTCCATGGGCTGGATTTTCGCCGTGAAAAAAAAAAAAAAAAAAGTGCGATAGGAAACGCTGCACCTCATGAAAGATTCATCTCACATGAAAAATTTCCGACTGTGCCGCTTGGGGTTGCGTAACACGTACATGTAGGTACACGTGTGGAGATAAGTGTCTAGATGGAAGTAGAACATCTCTAATCAAATTAGAAATCTGCGTAGGAAAATAACCTTGACAAAAAAAAATAGAAAACGAAAGGAGGAGAAATAGAAGAAGAATACGACGACAACAAAAGAATTATTATGTGTGAATTTCACGGTACCAATTAATGGCGCCGGGGTTGAATTTAATACGAATCAACGTTAAAAGCAATTACGTTAATGCCTTGTCGATTGTATATCAATCAGGTGCTAATATTCGATGAAATTGCGAGAGAGAGGGGGAAGGATAAAGGGATGGAGGCTTAAGAAGGGTTGAAATAGGGATTATCAACGCAATTAATAGTAAAATTCAATGGAAGAAATGGTAAAATGTACAAGAAAATTAGGAAAATTTGGGAAATTTCTTAAAATAGGAGGAATTTTCCTGAAACCATGGAAACCCATGGTAATAATGATAACCCATGGTACGGGGAAAAACAATTAGTAAAAATTTGTTATAAAAATAATAAAAACAAAAATAATAAAATTATATAAAAAAAATAAGAAAATTTCAAAAATTGGCAAATTTCTTAAAACGACCATTTTCACTAAAATTTGAAATTTGCGGAAATTGGAAAATTCGTTGAAATTGAAATTTTCCCAAAAAATGTAGAAACCCACGGTGATTCGTATAGGGTAAAACAATTAATCGAATTCGTTATAAAAATAATTAGGGCGAAAAATAATTAAAATAATATATTTAAAAAAAAATAAGTAAGTGTACATAAAAATTTCTTTAAACACCGATTTTCACTAAAATATGGAAACCCACGTTTAAAAAAAAATCATTGAAATTTGGTACGAACGTTATAAGCACAAATAATTGGAAAATTATATAAATGAAATTTCCAAAAATCTACCAAAAAATTTCGAAAATTGAGAACTTGCTTTAGGAGTATAAAAAATAATATACATAATATACATAAAAATAATATACATAAATTCTAATTAATTACTAGTCTTCTATGAATATTCACCATTTTTCTATTAATTTCATCACATTACGTCGCGATCTAATATATAGCACGTATCAAGTTACGAGAAATCTGTTTTTAGATGTTTTCACGTGTTTCGAAATTTCGAACCTTGGAAATTTCAAAATTTAATTTACGCAGCAAACTCGGAGACCGAATACCTGTTATACCGCTTGTTGTCAGTTCGAAATCTTTTATAGGTCTATTTCGATATTTTTTAACAGGAAAATTCGAAATTACTCAAGTAGAAAAAAATATTGCGTAAAAAAGAAATTGTCGAAATCATAAAAATGGTTAAAACGAATTTTAAAAATTCAATAATAAATAATAAAAAATTAATAATAGATAGATAAACAAGTATATGATAAAATGATTTATAAATTATAGAAAAATTAATGATAAATAGAAAATTTAATGTATAATAAAAAAAAATGAATAAATAATAGAAAAATTAATAGTAAACGCAAATATAATTAAAAAATCGTAGAAAGGTAACAATTAATTTCACTTTTTTGCTAAAACTTTGCAATTTTATTGCTTTTGTTTAGAGAATTTTTCTGGTTTCCCAATTTTTCTCCTAAAATGTATTATTAGCTTTCTTTCAAAAATAATTCATTAATTTCCCCCCACCCGACTAAAAATTTACGATTTCTCGTCAGGACTTTCATCAGAAAAATTTCGTCAACCATTTCTCTCCCAGTAGAAACTGTCTGTCGGAAGTCTACCCGAAATCTGCATACCCAAATAAACACACTCTCCAAGAGAAGTATCCTTTGGCTTTAATATTGACCCTCGAGAAGTTTCGGCCTGGGCAATTAACTCGACGTCCCGCTGTTTTCGGGCACTAAAATTGGAAATTGCCTATACTAAGAATACCTGCCGAATACCTGTTACACCATCGGGGCATTTGCATACTAGAAGTTGTCTGTCGAAAAAAAAAAAAAAAAAAAAGAAATCGAGTCTTCCCAAAGTGCAATATCCAAACTGGCTCGGATATGGCGTCGACTCGAGCCGATACTGGGCCACGACAAATTCCTGCTCAACTATTTTCGCGTTTTCGTGCACCAACATTCCCAGGCACTGGAACATCCTGGCGACGAAAATCCCAAATTCCACCCAGAAATGCATTCTACCGCGAAATTTGCATACTAGGAATTCCCCGCTTCGGAGGGGGGAGGAGGGGGGGGGGGGGAGACCAAAAAAAAATTCGTAATATTCCGTAACACGAGTATTTCCAGTTTCTTCTATTTTCGTATATTTTTTTTTTCATAATTTCATAATTTCATAAATATTTATAATTAATACAGAGAAACAAAAAAAAATAATAATTATTTTACAAACATAAAATTTTTATAGTTTATTGGGTTACCGGTATTTTTTCTTAAATATTATTATTTTTGCAGAATAGTAGAAAATCGACAAGACGAAATCGTGAAATTAACTATTGCGAGTACACTAATTTTTTGTAAATTATTACATTTCCGTAATTCTTGGTGAATTAGTAGGAAATTAAATGGCAGTAAATTGGTAATAAATAAAAGGGTTTACACGTTTATAGTTTATTGGGTTACCGGTATTTTTCTTTAAATATTATTATTTTTGCAGAATAGTAGGAAATCGACAAGACGAAAAAATTGTGAAATTAACTATTGTGGCTGCACTATTTCACAAACATAAAATTATTGGAAAGAAGAAAAAGTAAATGATTATTTTATAAATACATATAATCAATGCAGAGAGAGAAAAAAAAAAGAATTTTTCTTACAAATACAGAATTAATGCAGAGGAAATAAAAAAATAATTATTTCATACACGCCAACAAAATTATTGCCTAGAAAAAAAAAACAAATAATTACGTATTTTTTAAATACCTACGCAGGTATTTATCAAATAATTATTAACATAATTATTGCAACGAAAAAAAAAAAAAAGATGAAGGAAAAAAAAAAGAAACTCGGAAATGGGCAACCGTCTGTCTAAATTCTGACACAAGGAACAGTAATTTTAGGTGAGATTAATTGCGAGTGATAAGGCACCCGAGGTAGACGTGGACGGTACAGATCATCGTCATTATTATCACTATTATTACAACACATTTCTTTGTGTACGTATATGTGTGTGTGTTTACCCTCACACACACACACACACATATTTATATTTTTAAGTTACATAACCGTGAGGTTATATTGCAACTTTTACATATTCGTACGCCGCGGCCGTAAGATAAATCCTTTCTTTTACCCAGCATGCAACCGATTCAATCTTCAAAACGATCGAGAAAGGATTGCGAAAATTTTAAAACCTTAACTCGATTTCTCAAAGTATATTACACCGCATGTAGGTATGTTTTTTTTTTCCCCCCGTTTTTTGCCTTGTTTTTGCCGGCCGTAAAATCGACAACACTCGACGTTTTGTAACGTAATGATACGAAAGGAAGAGAAACAGCGGAGAAGAATCGCTTTCCTTCGAGATTTTTCCAAGACACCGAGGGAATAGGAAGGGACGGTCCGAATAATGGAAATCGTTGCAAAAAGAACAAAAAACAACAGGATAATCGCGTACCGGTAGAGCATAAGAATGAAGCGAACTGACAAATTGGTATTTTTTTGCAAATGGAAAAAATAATTGAAAAAAAAATGAAAAATGCAAAAAGCCATAAGAAAAAAATTATTGAATAAAATAATAAAAAAATGAAAGAAAAAAAACATCGTTGACGCCAATTTGGAAGTAAGCGTTTGGGTTTATTGTTCAATGAGTATTGTTTTTGTTGCAAATTTGTAGAAAATGGTGCCACGTGAATATGCAAAATTGATAAATGGTAACAGTAATTTTTTTTTAATACACAAGTGGTTGTAATTGAATTTTTTTTTATTGAACATGGTAATTCAATAATTTGCAACCAACTTTTGGGGATTTTCGGGAGACCCATATCCGACGTATTTTTTTTCGAGGAATCCATTTTCGAGAATCGTTGTCAAAATTCCAGATTTCTCACGGGAAATGCGAATTTTCTTTTGGAAATTCGAAATTTGACTGTTGGAATCGATTCTACGCGAAAAATTACCCCTGGAACTGAGTTGTCCAACCCCATTTTCGAAACTTCAATTTTTACCCCATTTTTGGGAGACGACCAAGGTATACCAAAAAAAAAAAATCGATTTTTGGGACCAATTTTTGGAGACCAATTATCCTTACAATTAGAAATGAGTTGCCCCACTCCATTTTTGAAAAACTATAGCAGTAGTATAGTGGAATAGTGGAAGTACAACAACAATAAATAATTACAGAAATTTAAAAAATTAATAAATATAGTATAGTAATAATATAGTAGAAAAACTGAATAGTTGAACCAATTTTTGGAGACCAATTATCCCTAGAAATGATTTGCCCCACTCCATTTTTGAAAAACTATAGCAGTAGTATAGTGGAATAGTGGAAGTACAACAACAATAAATAATTACAGAAATTAAAAAAATTAATAAATATAGTATAGTAATAATATAGTAGAAAAAATGAATAGTTGAACCAATTTTTGGAGACCAATTATCCCTAGAAATGAGTTGCCCCACTCCATTTTTGAAAAACTATAGCAGTAGTATAGTGGAATAGTGGAAGTACAACAACAATAAATAATTACAGAAATTAATAAAATTAATAAATATAGTATAGTAATAATATAGTAGAAAAAAAAATTAATAGTTCAATTAATAGTTTCGTTAATTTGCTCCATTTCGTAAAATCGCCACCCAATTTTACGAATTTTCCAAAGACCTCGACGGTTTTCCAATTCGATTCCAGGAGAAGCTGTCTTTTACCTACTTGCAAATAGAAAAAAAAAAATTAGCGCTCTCCTTTTTTCCGTTTTCAAATGATTTTTCGAGTGACAGACGTTCCAGGAATTTGTCAACTAGAGAGAGAGTTTCGCGCAACTCCATTTGGCGAAATGTTCACGGTGAAAAAAAAAAATAAGTTTCGGTATATTTTCATCCGAATAAATCGAAATACCGCTAATTTCCCATTTTACACGGAAAAGTGTATTTGAAAAATTCATTTTTACTAGATTCCGGTCATTTCACAGCGTTGCGAGAGGAAACTCAAGCTAAACGAAACTAAATTAAATGGAAACTAAAACTATTGCAAAAAAAAAAATAAATAAATAAACGAATGCACACGTACATGACCTAGTCTAATTAAATCAATCAAAAAGCAGTTCGATGAAAATGAATTGCAAATTTGTAGTAAACTTTCACGAACCTTTTGTTATTTACAAATATCACATTTCCATTGAAAGTCGTACATTTTCCAAACCTTCTTCAAATCAATTTTTATTATTTACAAATTTTTTTTTTTTTTCAACCAAAATTGTATATTTTTCTATTTCTCTTTTTTTTCACATCAATGTTTGTAAGATACAAATGTGAAATTTCCAAAGGATATCGTGTATTTTCACAATTTTTTTCAAATCAATTTTCATTATTTACAATTATTTCATTTTCATTTGAAAATTTGTATATTTTCCAAACTTTCTTCAAATCAATTTTGTATTATTTACAAATATTTCATTTTCATTTGATGATTGTACATTTTCCAAATTTGCTTGAAATTAATTTTCATTAATTAAAAAAAAAACATATTTCTTTTATTTTCACTTTTCCAATGAAAATTGTGTGTTTCCCAAATTTTCTTCAAAATCAGTTCTTATTATTTACAACAAAAAAAAAGTATTTCAATTAATTTTTACTTTTCTAATATATTATTTTTTCAGCAAAAATTGTCTTTTTCCCAAATTTTCGTCGAATCATCATCGATATTTTCGTATCGAATTTGAAAACGATTTTTCCGCTTGCATTTATCGAATTGAAACTAATAATTTTTTATTTCTAAGAAATTTCTTCTTCTTTTTTTTTTTTCTTCCAAAAAATATCCTTTATAATAATGGTTCATTCTCCATCGTAAACTATTATCAATTACTAACAATAATTAATTATTACAAATTACCAACAGCGATTAGTAACTAATTAACGAAAATTAATAAAAATAGTAGAGTAAAAATATTACAACAATAATGGAAAATAATAGACAAACGCGGTTTGGGAATAAAATAATAAAAATAATTATTATTTCACGTCCTTTTTTTTTTTTTTATTCACTTGTGGAATAAATTTCGCCACGTTCCTGCACAAAAAGGCACGAAACGTTGACTCACCTGGAAGATTTTTGCGGCATATCAAAACCCACTATTCCCAAATTCCCGTTTCCTCGAGTGCTTTTTTTTTCCACCCGGAATTCTATTAATAATTATTTTGGCTACTCATCATCGCAGATGAGAAAAAAAAAATCGAAAAAAAAAAACAAAAAATTACGCGTGCAATAAAATTGCGACGGGTTCAATAAAAATGAGGTAAGACTCTGGACCGGAAAAAAAAAACAAATAGGAAGAAGCTGGAGAGAGGAGACTAACTAATTGACGACCAATTAAAGAATCAGCGACGTAATTATTTAGTAATGGCACCAAATGGGAATACAAATGGCTATTTGTCATGTGGAGAATTCATCCACTTTGCGTGTTGCAAAACTCCGAGATTTATGAATCACAAGCGAAAGGGAGTCACAACCTTCGCATCACAAAAGATTTCACGTCTTATGACGCCGTGGAATCTTCTTGGGAGTGAAGCAGCAGCGGCAGCAGAAGCAGAAGAAGCGAATTTTCTTGAAATCGATTTTTATCATTTACGAATATTTCATTGTCGCATGGAAATTGTATATTTTCGAAATTTTCTTCGGATCATTTTTTATTATTCGCAAATATTACTTTTCTAAAAAAAATTGTATCTTTTCCAAATTCTCTTCGAATCAATTTTTATTAATTTTCAAATATGGCATTTTCACCGAAAATCGTATATTTTGCAAATTTTCTTTAAATCGATTTTTATTATTTACGAATATTTCATTGTTACATGAAAATTGTATGTTTTCGAAATTTACTTCGGATCATTTTTTATCATTCGCAAATATTACTTTTCCAAAGAAAATCGTATCTTTTCCAAATTTTTGTCAAATCAATTTTTACGTTTTCTAAATATTATATTTTTCATGAGAATTCTATAATTTCCAAATTTGCTTCGAATCAATTTTTATTATTTGCAAATATTGCCTTTCCGAAAAACTGTATATTTTCCAAATTTTTATCTAATAAATTTTTATTATTAAGCAAAATAATATCTTTTATATATATTTGCCAAATTTTCTTCCAATTTATTATTATTATTTGCCCAAAAAATATTCCTTTTTAATTTTTGCTTTTCCAAAATATTATTTTTTCAACGAAAATTGCATTTTTGCCAAATTTCCTTCGAATTAATTAATATTATTCACCCAAAAAATATTTCTTTTTAATTTTTGCTTTCCCAAAATATTACTTTTTCAACGAAAATTGCATTTCTGCCAAATTTCCTTCGAATTAATTAATATTATTCACCCAAAAAATATTTCTTTTTAATTTCTGCTTTCCCAAAATATTATTTTTCCAATGAAAATTGCATTTCTGCCAAATTTCCTTCGAATTTATTAATATTATTCACCCAAAAAATATTTCTTTTTAATTTTTGCTTTTCCAAAATATTACTTTTTCAACGAAAATTGCATTTCTGCCAAATTTCCTTCGAATTAATTAATATTATTCACCCAAAAAATATTCCTTTTTAATTTTTGCTTTTCCAAAATATTGCTTTTTCAACGAAAATTTCATTTCTGCCAAATTTCCTTCGAATTAATTAATATTATTCACCCAAAAAATACTTCTTTTTAATTTTTGCTTTTCCAAAATATTACTTTTTCAACAAAAATTGCATTTCTGCCAAATTTCCTTCGAATTTATTAATATTATTCACCCAAAAAATATTTCTTTCATATTTGCTTTTCCAAAATACTACTTTTTTCAAGGAAAATTGTATCTTTTCCCAAATTTCCTTCGAATAAATTTTTTTTTCTTTACAAAAGAAAAAATATTTCTTTTATTTTTACATCCATTTAACGAGAAACCGGGAATCTCGGGAACCATCTGATAACGAGGTATTCGGATCTTCACGTCCGAAATTAGGATTCTTTTCCATTAAGCCGCGAAATTGGAATTCCCTCTTATCGAGATGCTACACGTGGAAAGGAGGACGCGCGCTGGAAAACGGATAGATGGTAAACGCTACGATGCTATGTAGCAATTTTTATGTTGCAATCGAGAGTCTCGTCATATCGCCAAGTGGAAATAACAGTAAGATTCTACGATTTTCAGCGTTTTCAAGTGAGGGACTTTTTGCAGTTCCAGGAGGACGCTAATACGGATTTTCTGTTATTTTCACGGAAAATGAATGGGCGAAGTAACGAAGGTTGCGTCGAAGAGAATAGTTAATCACGCGAAGGAATGAAATTGACGGAGGAAATGAAGGAAATTCATGAATGAATAATTAGGGTGGAATTTTGTAGAGAAATGTTTGGGATTGATATTTGATAATATTGTTTTTATGGAAGAGTAGAAAATTAATTAGAATTTGTAAAATTAATGAACGCGGTGGTATTTACACTAATTTTTTGTAAATTATTATATTTCTGTGAGAAATGTTCATTTTTTGGTGAATTGGTAGGAAATTAAATGGCGGTTAATTAGTAATAAATGAAAGAGTTTAGATTTTTATAGTTTATTGGGTTACTGGTTTTTTTTCTTTAAATATTATTATTTTTGTAGAATAGTAGGAAATTGAGAAGACGAAATTGTGAAATTAACTATTGTGGGTACGCTAATTTTTTGTAAATTTATATATTTCAGTAACGAATGTTAATTTCTTGGTGAGTTAGGAGGAAATTAAATGGCGGTTAATTAGTAATAAATGAAAGAGTTTAGATTTTTATAGTTTATTGAGGTACTGATTTTTTTCTTTAAATATTATTATTTTTGTAGAATGGTAGAAAATTGACAAGACGAAATTGTGAAATTAACTATTGTGGGTACGCTAATTTTTTGTAAATTTATATATTTCAGTAACGAATGTTAATTTCTTGGCGAGTTAGTAGGAAATTAAATGGCGGTTAATTAGTAATAAATGAAAGAGTTTAGATTTTTATTTAGTTTATTGGGTTACTGGTTTTTTTCTTTAAATATTATTATTTTTGTAGAATAGTAGAAAATTGACAAGACGAAATTTTGAAATTAACTATTGCGGGTTGACTAATTTTTTGTAAATTTATATATTTCAGTAACGAATGTTAATTTCTTGGCGAGTTAGTAGGAAATTAAATGGCGGTTAATTAGTAATAAATGAAAAAGTTTACATTTTTATAGTTTATTGGGTTTTGTTGGCGTTTTTTTGTAAATTATTATATTGCGGTAAGAAATGTTAATAACTTGGTGAATTAGTAGGAAATTAAATGGCAGTTAATTAGTAATAAATGAAAGAGTTTCGATTTTTATAGTTTATTGAGGTATTGATTTTTTTCTTTAAATATTATTATTTTCGTAGAATAGTAGAAAATTGACAAGACGAAATTGTGAAATTAACTATTGCGGGTACGCTAATTCTTTGTAAATTTATATATTTCAGTAACGAATGTTAATTTCTTGGTGAGTTAGGAGGAAATTAAATGGCAGTTAATTAGTAATAAATGAAAGAGTTTAGATTTTTATAGTTTATTGGGTTACTGTTTTTTTTTCTTTAAATATTATTATTTTTGTAGAATAGTAGGAAATTGACAAGACGAAATTTTGAAATTAACTATTGCGGGTACGCTAATTTTTTGTAAATTTATATATTTCCGTAATTCTTGGTGAATTAGTAGGAAATTAAATGGCAGTAAATTAGTAGTAAATAAAAGGGTTTACATCTTTATAGTTTATTGGGTTACTGGTTTTTTTCTTAAATATTATTATGTTTGTAGAATAGTAGAAAATTGACAAGACGAAATTTTGAAATTAACTATTGTGGGTACACTAATTTTTTGTAAATTATTATATTTCCGTAATTTTTGGTGAATTCGTAAGAAATTAAATGGCAGTAAATTAGTAATAGATAAAAGGGTTTACATTTTTCTAGTTTATTGGGTTACTGGTATTTTTCTTTAAATATTATTATTTTCGTAGAATAGTAGAAAATTAACAAGACGAAACCGTGAAATTAACTATTGTGGGTACACTAATTTTTTGTAAATAATTATATTTGTACAACAATGATTAATTTTTTAATTAGATGAGAAGTAAACAAAAAAAAGGTGCAACAATTTATTGGATAAAATTGTAAAATTAACTGTAGTGGTAGTTACACAATTTCTCTTAGAAATAATTCTATTTATATAAAAAATGTTCCTCGTTAGGAAATTGGTGGTAAATGAAATACCAATTAATTAGTATGGTAAATTAAAAATTAAAAAAAAAAATTCCAAACATCGGGGTTACAAATTGGCTATGGTAAATTTGATTACAATGCAACTGCAATTTCTGCGATGCGGAGGAATATTTTCGGACGTGGCCGAGTAAATAAACTGTCGTAATGCGGTAACATTTTCTTCCCACGTCGTGGAAGTCACCGTGACGTTGTAAAAATTGCTTTCTATATTGCAGAAGCTGCTGTGATGAGATTTGCTAAGCAACAACATTGCAGAAAATCGCCGTGACATAGTAAAATTTCCTTTCGTACATTTTTTTTTTTATCCCTATTTCCACCAGAGAGAAAAAGAGAGGCGTCGCACCACGACGCGGTAATATTTTTATGCGAAAAAATTGCAGCTAGGCTACGGTTAATTTTGCAATTTCAGTTTGTCGATTTTCCGCTATTCTACAAAAAAAAAATAATTTTCCGAAATAATTGATCGATCAATGAACTACAAATAATTGAACCATTTTATATTTATATTTCGGTATCAATCGACTATTATTTAATTTACCGCTAATTTACCAACAAATTAAAATTGTATATAAAAATTAGTAGGGTGTCCCAGAAGTTTTTTCCGCGCCACGCTATTGATTTCGCGTGAAAAAAAAGGAAGAAACTTATGGGACACCGTAATAGAATTATTTACAAAAAAATTCGTGTAACTTTTGCTAGTTGATTTTACAATTTTATATTAATTTTCTTTTTTTTTTTTTTTTTTTTTTTTTTTTTTTTCCGAAAAACAATAACATTTCAAAAATATTGATAAGGGTAATGAACTGCATAAATAATTAAACTTATTAATTGACTACTAATCAACTACCATTTAATTTACCACTAATTTACCAACAAATTAACACTCGTTTCAGAAATTAAATACAATAATAATGAAATACAATTATAATTAAATAATAATTAAATACAATTGAAATATTTCTAATTGTCGTTTCCTCAAAGCAGTACTACTACTACTACTACACTATGGTAAGACCTGATTCCTGCATAGGTCCGTGCACCAGAACAGCAAAAGTGCGGCAAACGAAAGGAAATTTCCCGTTTGGGAAAATGAGTACCTGTATCTCCAAATGCACCATACGCATGGGGAAAGACTTTCTCTCCCTTGGTCGGTCTCTTTTCCTGCATTTCCTCGCTTTTTTTTTATCAGTTTCGATTCTCACTTATCGTGAAATCTCTCGATGGCGGTACCGATGTATAATGCAACTTCTAAGGTCGCACTCAAATTTAAAAAAAAAACAAATAAAAAAAAATATGGATAGTACATATATCACATTATATTTATTTTTCGACAGTTATAGTTAAAATTACTATAGTACTTTTTGGGTCACTTTCAAAATCCAAAATTTCAATTTTTATTTGTTTCGTATATTTTTCTAGAGTATAGTTAAAACTACTATAGTATGTTTTGGGTTACTGTAAAGGAATTTTGATTTGTTTTGTATACCCTCAATATACATATATATAGTATACACGTTAAATAAAAATTTCGAATTTCAATAAAACAAATTAAAAAAATATATATATACATATATATTGAAAATACATCATATATATTTTTTTAGAGGTATAGTTAAAACTACTATAGTACTTTTTGGGTCACTGTCAAAATCCAAAACTTCAATTTTAATTTGTTTCGTATATTCTATATAAATAGTATACAAAAAAAATAAAATATTGCAAGTATTTAGAAAACAAATAAAAAAATTTATGTGTATATTATATTTATTTTTCTAGAGTATAGTTAAAACTACTATAGTATGTTTTGGGTTACTATAAAGGAATTTTGATTTGTTTTGTATACCCTCTATATACATATATATATTATACACTCTAAATAAAAATTTCAAATTTTAATAAAACAAATAAAAAAAATATATATATACAT